>JAGFNQ010001657.1:683220-745127 GCA_024364735.1 Boesenbergia rotunda
GAATTTCGATCTTTGGAAGTCAAAGATTGAAAATTACTTCATGATGGAGATAGAGCAATGGTTTGCTCTAATGGAGGGTTTTGAAGCTCCAACAAACACCAAAGGAAAGCTCCTCAAGAAAAGCAAATGGAATGAGGAGCAAATCAAGAGATGCGAGGCCAACGACAAAGTGACCAAGTTATTGGTCAATCATTTGCCAAGCACCATCTTGGACAAAATTGGAGAATTCAAAGATGCCAAAGAGCTTTGGAGCAAAGTGGCAAAGCTTCATGAAGATCCCTTCACTCTACCAAATCAAGACAAATCCGAAGAGGGAGATTCATCAAGTGAAGAGGACTCGGAAGTTGAGAGATGCTCAACATCCGAGGAGAAAATTCAAGAAGCTTCTACTTCAAGGATTGAAGAGGAGCAAAATTCGACATTGGCTCCGGAAAAAGAAGAAGTCTCCACCTCTAGGATTGAGGGGGAGCGAAGGTCATTGACTCCGGAAGAAGAAGAAGTATCCACTTCCGGATCAGGTGAAGAGTCATGCCACACCCCTACAAGCAAAGGTATAAAAATTTCAATTTGTAAAAATAAAGATCATATTATTTTCTTTGAGTGTAGGGAAAAAGGGCACTATAAGAGTAAGTGTCCAAAATTGGTCAAGAAGAAGGTGTTGGTGACACCCAAGACCAAGGAGAAGCCAAAGGAGGTCGGCCCCATTGTACGGAAGGATAAGAAGCACATAGTGTGCTTCTCATGCAAGAAAAAAGGACATTATCGGAACCAATGCCCAAAGGGGAAGGATCCGACCAAAATAAAAAGGAGGAGCTCAAATCAAGGGGGAGCCTCCAAAGTCAAGACTAAGGTACCATTAGGTAATGGTACTTATTTAAATCATGATAATATGCATGCTAGAAATAATTATTATCATTTTAATGCTATTTATCATGAAAATAGGATGTATGAGAAATCTAAGGAAAAATATAGAGTCTTCCATGCTAAGTCTACCACACCTAAGGATATCAGATCATTTAAGGGTAAATCTACCCAAAACAAGGCCAAGAAGAATAATCACCAAGGCTATATTTGAAAACCAAGCCTTGATGAAGTAATGATTGAAAATCAAGTTTTGAGGTCAAAACTTGATAAATTAGAGAAATCCCTTAAGAAAATAGAAAATCTATTTAAGGGATAAAAAATTCAAAACCTAGACTTAGGAAATCAAGGACTCTCTAGGAGTAAGAAAGGTTTGAGATACAAACCTAAAATCAAGGATGATGGTCCATCCTATCAGAGAGTTCCATATAGGTATGGAATTCAATCTAGGTCAAGAAGTCAAGTCAAGGCCACAAGGGAAGCCATCCCTAGAGTTGACCAAGACAAGATCAACATGACTAAGACTTTGGAGAAGTCTAAAAAGGTCATTAGAAAGGTATCAAGGGGAGTTATCCCTAATGAATACTTAGAACACCCAAGGAGCGCCAATAGGTTTTGGGTTCCTAAGAGTGTGTTCGCCACACCCTAGATAGGTCTAGGGAGTGTCAACTCAAATTGGAAGGGTAGTTAACCTAACCTTGATGAAGTTGGCACTTTGGGACATTTTCGAGGAGTTATTACCCTTGAAAATGAAGGAGTTATTTGCTTACTCTAGGAAGAGTAAATTTGTGCCAAACTATATTTTTGGAAGATTGAACTTAATAAAAGTTGGCACAACTAGGTTAGAATCCAAAGATATGCCAAGTTGGGAGTTTTGGCATTATCTTGGAAGTTAGGGGCAAAGTTAGGATTATCAATAGCTTAGCGATGAGTTATTGATACTTAGATAGGAAATCTAGGTATTTTCTTTTGTGCTATTATGCCATGCTTTGTATGCCCTTTCAAATGCCATGACATCATGATTCATCATTCATATTTTATTATGAAGTTACCACATGTCATGTCATACATGCATCATCTAGTTATAATATTGTTTAAATTCTCATATGATGCATGTCATAGTCATTATCATGTATTAATTTAAATTATTATTGATATCAAGGACATTGGCATTAATTGACATTCTAGGTGAATGATCAAAGTTTATAATGCCTAGGTAGAAATGCATGAACCCTTAGTTTAGGGAGAACATGACTTTCACATCTCACTAAGACCATAAGGTGACTTGTATGTGTTTTTGAGATACATTAGAAACAAGTGAGATGCTAGGAAGATGAACAAAACTCAAGGTGTTGATGAAGTACATTTATTTTGAGTTTTAGGGTCATCAAAACATGAATATAAATGAACTCCAATCATTGGGAAAGCTAATGTATAAGTCATGTGCATTTATCCCAAGGAACATGGTTGGAAATTGTTTTTGAAACTTATTTCAAAACTATCTTGGAAAACCTTGGTGAAGACTATCTTTTGATAGAACTCATCATTGATGAATTGGATACAAAATATAGTGAAACATTGAAATATTTCAATGGTTTCTAATTTTGTGTCAATCTTTGAAAATAAAGGTTATTTTCATAGAAAACTATTTTTCCTTGATAGTATATGTTATAAATAATCTCTACACAAAATTTCAAGATTTTTCAAATTTTGTAGAATTATTTAGGGGTTTCTGAAATTCGAACTGAATATGTTTTCAGAAATCAGAAACTCCCAATCGATCAGGTGATCGATTGGGACAGTAGCCAATCGATTGGCTAATCGATTGGTAGATGTTTTTGTGAGCACAGAAGCTTGCATAATCGATCCGTTGATCGATTACAGTCGGCAGTAATCGATCTGTTGATCGATTAAGGCATAGCGTAATCGATTGGTTCCCAACATCAATCGATTGGTAAGACTGAAACTGTTTGGTTTCAGTCAGTTAACCCATTTTTGAGTAACCTAACAATCCCTAGATCCTTGAATTACTTTCATAAGTATATTTGGGTAAATTTCATTGTGAAATCAAAAGAGGGATAGTTTTGGTGAAAACTATAGGGTTAAGGAGAGGTTGTGATTCAAGTTTTGAATTACAAAATCTCATAACCTCGAGTTGAGATTTCCTAAAGTTTTAGGAACTCAAAAATCATTGTTGGTGCAATGATGGAGGGTTAGTGCTTGTTTTGAGGGGGTGGTCTTCCTTAAAAACATGTGTTTGAATTTTTATTTTTGGGATAAGTGAAAGAATGAAGATTGGAAATCTTCATTATGATGAATGCTCAAGGATGAGCATAGGTTCAAGCCTTTGACCATATAGACTCTCGGGGAGAGTTTTTGATGTATGTCAAAGGGGGAGAAATTGAAAGGCTAATAGAGATTAGTCTTTCTCAAACATATTGTCAAACATCAAAAAGGGAGAGATTGTTGGTGCAATCTTGGTTAGGTCAGGTTGACCTAGTTTGACTAAGCTCAGGTGAGCTTAGGTCTGGTAAGCTTGGTAAGCTTAAGGTTGGATGTTTCGATGTTTGATAATGATGCTTGAATGTCATATGATGTTTGAATATCGTATGATGTCAAGTGGATCGGGGAGATCGCACGCTGGCATAGGAAAAACCTAGTGGGACTAGGCACACCTAGTGGGACTAGGTGAAGTCCAGGTGGATCGGGGAGATCGTACGTTGGCATGGGAAAAGACCTAGTGGGACTAGGCACACCTAGTGGGACTAGGTGAAGTCCAGATGGATCGGGGAGATCGCATGCTAGCAAGGTGGAAGTCTACAGAGAGACTAGACCTAACTCGAGGGTTAGGCGAATCTGGTTGGGAACCAGGTTAAGTCCGAGCTGGGAGCTAGGCAGTAGAAATCCAGGTTGGTCAAAGGGGTTGACCGAACACTTGGTAGGGGATCCTAGGCTTGTGAAAACAAGTTAGGTTGGACTCAATCGATTGGGTAATCGATTGGGTGAATCGATCAACGGATCGATTAAGGCAGTTTGCGCGAGAGGACAGAAGGGCACTGAATCGATTGGGCAATCGATTCAGGGTATCGGTAATCGATTGGGTAATCGATTACGGCAGTTTGCACGAGAGAACAGAAGAGTTCTGAATTGATTGGGTAATCGATTCAGGACACTCGTAATCGATTGGCTAATCGATTACGGTTCAAAAACTAGCCGTTGAACGGCAAAATCCTACGTGGTAATCGATTGGGTAATCGATTCAGAAACCCTAGGCGTCGGGTATATAGGTTTTCACGTAGGTTTGGAGCGCAACACTTCTTCCTCCTTCAACACCATCTCAAGAGAAGCTTTGGGGCTTAGTGTTGCTGCACTTCCAAAGTTCTAGAGGTGATCACAAGCTTGAAGATAGCAAGGAAAGCAAAGAGAGTTCCTTCATTATAAATCTTGTAAGATTTTATTTGTATTTTACTTTGTTTCTTGTTGTATCTTTGTGAAAGCTTGTAAGAGGTTTCTCCACCTCAAGAAGGAGATCTTTCATAGTGTATGAGAGAGTGAGGAGAGTGGATCCTTGGATTAGTCACCCGGCCGGGGTGGATACCAAGTAAATCCTTTGTGTTAGCGTTTGCTCGAGTCTTCCGCCGCGACAAATCATCACGGAGCAAATCGGAGCTAATCACCCCCCCTCTAGCTCATCTACCGGTCCCAACATTTCTATCGTTGACCAAGCCTTCATTCGACAAACAGACAACCATTGACTAGATCTTCGTCTCCTCGTAGGGTATTCAAGATAGAAAACTTGACCCGCTTGTACTCCAAAGATAAAAGGTTCAAACTTATTGAACCTTTTGTTCCCATTAACCTCAACTAAATTGTAATTTGGATGTACTCGAGTACCTGTTCTTGGAGTCGGATCGTACCATGCACATTTGAACAACACACATCTTTTTAAAGGTAATGTAGGGTATTCAACCTCTATGATTTAGTCGAGTATTCCATAATAATCGAACTCAATGTTACTATTCTCCATAGATCCTTTGACGCATATACCAGAATTGTAGGTTAACCTGTTTGATTCTTGGTGTCTGACGTGGAATTTTAGGCCATTAACATAGTAACCAGAGTAAACCATTATTTTACGGAGAGGACCTGATGCAAGATTCAATATCCTATCATCTTCGACATTTGAAATTCTACGATCTTTCACCTATGAAAGTAAAATTAACATAAATTAGGAGATTGAATCATATATCTTTAAACTCAAATTATTCAATTAAAATTGCTATAACTTACATATATTTGGAACCATAATGCAAATTCTGTCTCTAACATTGCAGCTATCTCACTAGCACCAAAAGATGGATTTTGCATATATAGTTGTTGTTCGTATAAGCAGACAAAGAATTTATTAGATAATTAAAACATTTAAAATGCTCATTGTAACATTTTAAAATGAATGTCAATTTTATTAGAGAAGGTAACTTACTTGATATATGATTTGACCTCATGACAGTTTAGAAGTATGTATGTCCTGACAGCATGGTATTCCTGTTCAGTTAACCATGAAGCTGCACCAATTACCTTGCCAGGATACTTGAAAATAGAAAGCATCGAAGGGTTGATCGGCCGAGCATCATCAAAATTTCTTGGACATTTGCGATATCTGGTTTACATGATTAGCAAAATAATATGAGCAAAAAGAGGATGCTTCTTCAACCAGATAAGCATTACTTATTGACCCCTCAACTCTTGCTTTGTTACGAATATTATTTTTCAATTTCCTCAAAAATCGTTCGAATGGATACATCCATCTGTACTGAACAGGTCCAGCTATTTCAGCCTCATATGGTAAATGCACTAGCAAATGTTCCATTGAATCAAACAAACTAGGAGGAAAAATTCTTTCCAGCTTACATAGTATGAGAGGAATGTCTGTTTTAAGGCGAACCATATCATCCACCATAATACACCTTGATGTCAGATCTTTAAAAAATAAACTCAATTCTGTGAGCGCTTCCCAAACATTTTGAGGAAGTAAGTCATGAAAAGCTACTGGAAACAGTCATGACTTTTCATTCCAAACATCTTTAATCTGTTCATATCGACGCATCTACTCATATTAGAAGCATACCCATCAGGAAATTTTATTTCTTTCAACCAACTACATAATGCTTGCTTTCCATCTTTGTCTAATGTATAACAAGCCTTTGGATATCTATTAGATGTTTCATCCTGATGCAATTCTGGTCTGTTAACTAGCTCTTTTAATTCTTCACGTGATTTTGCAGTGTCTTTAGTTTTTCCAGGCACATTCATCACAGTGTTGAATATATTATCGAAGACATTTTTTTCAACATGCATAACATCTAAATTATGTCGAATTAGCGGATACTTCCAATAGGGTAGCTCCCAAAATATACTCATTTTCTTCCATCCACACTTGCACATCCGGACAATGTACTTGTTTATGTCATCGGCACCAGGTTGAGAAACTGGAAGAAATCCATAACTATCAATTTGTTCAATAATATCTTCACCTGAAGCAATCACTGGAGGAGATTTTCTGACTATTACATTCTTTAGGAAAATTTTTTTATTTCGCCTAAAAGGGTGATCAATAGGTAAAAATTTACGGTGGTTATCGAACTAAGAAACTTTCCCACTGCAAGGTAATGAAAATGCATCAGAGTCCATCATGCAATGTGGGCATGCTAATTTTCCCGATGTGCTCCATCCTGATAACATCGAATATGCTGGAAAATCACTAATTGTCTATAATAATGCAGCATGTAATGTAAAATTAGTTTTAGTTGCAACATCATAAGTCAAGGACCCGACATTCCATAAATCACTCAACTCAGCAATCAGAGGTTGGAGGAAAATATCTATCTTCTCTTTAGGATTGCTTGGACCAGGAATCAATATAGTAAGGAACATAAATTCATCTTTCATGCACATCCATGGCGGTAAATTATACGATGTTAATATAACTGGCCAAGAAGAATATTGTTGTCCTGATTGACCAAATGGTTGAAATCCATCTGCAGAAAGTCCCAATCGCACATTACGTGGTTCCATATTAAATGAAGGAAACACACTATCAAGATGTTTCCATGCAGGGGAATCACAAGGATGACACATTAGACCTCCATCGTGTACATGCTCATGATGCCATATCATGTGACTAGTTGTAGCAATAGATGCATATAAACGTTGAAGTCTTGCAGTGAATGGAAAGTAATACATCACTTTCCAAGCAATCTTTTTCTTTTTCTTCCCGGATATACGAGTAAGAGGTTTATAACGAGGATGACTACATATTTTACATTCACTCAGTTCATTGTCTTCATTCCAAAATATCATGCAGTTATTGATACAATAATCAATCTTCTCTACTGGAAAACCTAAACCATTGACCAATTTTTTGGTATTATAAAAGCTATCGGTCATTATGTTATCAACAAGAAGTAACTCAGACATCAATTGACATATGTCATCGTAGCATCTTTCTGAAAAATGATGTTATGCTTTCAAATTTAATAATCTTGCAGTAGCTGATAGTTGCGAATGACCAGAAGGAATGTCTTCCCACAGTTCTCTATCACTGACCTTTAACATTTCAGATAATTGTTAATATTCTTGTGTTGGTATATCATCTACTTGAGAAAATTGAACAACATTGATTGCATCCTCAACCATATTAGTTGTTGTATCAGGTGCAACAACATGTATATCAGATGTTGAACCAGCAGAAGGTCCAATTGGTTCATACACATAAGGTTCTCCGTGACAGTACCAATTATAGTAATTTGGCACAAATCCATTTCTACATATATGAACTCTGTGTCCTCATCACGAAAAGCTCTGTTTCTGCATTTTTTGTGATTACACGGACACTGTAATTCAGGACCATTCAAACATTCAAGATGACTTTTAGCAAAGTTATAAAATTTTCCAGTTCAGAAACAAAATCATCTCTGATAAATCCATTCTCTAATCTGTTGTACATCCAAGCTTTGTTCATATACATTTTTGCCTAATCATGAGTAATTCAGGTGTAGGATGAGAATAACTACATGTCATAAATAAACTATCAAAGTAACAAGTAAGATCAATTCTAATAATTCAGGTATATGATGAGAATAATAACATGTCATAAATAAACTATCAAAGTAACAAGTAAGATCAATTCTAATAATTCAGGTGTACGATGAGAATAATTACATGTCATAAATTAAGACCAATTCTAATAAATTACTAATTTACACCATATAATAATAACAAAATTAATTTACAATGAACTAACACATAATGTAAACATTTCAACGAAAATATAAATTAAATAGATACCTTAAATCAAGTACACATCTAGAAGGGAAGCAGCAACTGCAGTAACCTACAAAAATACAAATTAAATCTAATTAATAACAAATAATGCAGTATTAAGGTAACGGCGCGTGCCAATTGGGTCGCCGAAAGCCCAATTGCTACGCTGACAGCCGAATTGGCACGCTAGAGCCACCAGTAGCCAAATTGACACACCGGTGTGCCAAAGGACCGCCGCAGAGCCGAACAGGCACGCCGGCGGCCAAATTGGCCTGCTGGGCTGCTGGCAGGCGGAATTGGGTCTGCCGGGCAGCCCGGCAGCCCAATTGGGCTGCCTTGGGCTGTCGGAGTGCCAATTGGCCCGCCAGCAGGCCAGGGGTACTCCAGGGGAGGCCGCCGGTGTGCCCCCAGGCCGCAGGGGCAAGCCGGCGTGCACCCAGGGCCGCTGTCGTGCCCCCTCGACCGTGTCCGTGCCCCCAGGACAGCCGCCGAGCCCCTTGGGGAGCCGACGAGGGCGTGGGGCGCCGGCGATGCGCCTGGGCCGCCCGCGACGCGCCTGGGGCGGCCCCGACCCCCTAGGGGCGTGGCCACAGGGCCGGAGGCGCGACCCGAAAGATGAACAAGAGAAGAAGCGTGAGGAAGAGACGTACCGACGAGGAGAACTCCGAAGATCGCGCGCCACCGACAATTGGGAGGAAGAAAAGAAGCGTGAGCGGGGGAAAGGGGGAAAATGGGGTGTGCCCTAATTTTATTAGGGCACACCAACGGAATACCGACGGAACTAGTTCCGGCGGTAAGATTTTTATTTCGTGCCGAAAATATTTAGTAATTTCGCGCCAAGAGCCCTTTTCGACGGAACAGGTCGTTCCGTCGGAAATTTCCGACGGAACCGGCAGCCCGTCGGAAATTTCTGACGGAACGGCCTGTTCCGTCGGAATCTTCCGACGGAATGGCCTGTTCCGTCGGAATCTTCCGACGGAACAGGATTTCCGTTAGAAATCTCGATAATATTTAGTAATTTCAACGAATATTTAGTAACTTGGCTCCGAAAGGGTCCTTTCCGACGGAATATCCCGACGGAACCGGCTACCCGTCGGTAAGATTTTAATTTCGCGCCAAAAATATTTAGTAATTCCGCGCTGAAAGGGCCCTTTCCGACGGAACAGACCGTCCCGTCGAAAATTTCCGATGGAACCGGCTACCGTCGGAGATTTCCGACGGAACAGGCCGTTCCGTCGGAAGTTTCCGACGGAACAGGATTTCTTCCGACGAAACAGGATTTCCGTTGGAAATCTTCGACGGAACGGCCTGTTCCGTCGGTAATAGTTAGTAATTTCGGCAAATATTTAATAATTTGGCGCCGAAAGGGTCCTTTCTGACGGAATATCTATTCCGTCGGAATATCTGTCTGTCGGAAGTTCCCGACGGGACCGGCTACCCGTCAGTAATTTCCGACGGAACAGGCATTCCGTCGGAAATTTCCGACAGAATAGGTTTTCTGTCGGTACTCTGCGTTCCACGCCGGCAAAGATTTTCAATTTACCTACGGGAAAAACGAGATTTACCGACGGAAAATTTTTTCCGTCAGTAAATACCGACAGAATTGATATTCCGTCAGAAATATACGGACGGAATAAACTTCCATCGGTAATTCCGTCGGTAATCCTAAGATTTCTTATAGTGGATATAGGTCATTGGAGGCGCCTCCATTAACCCAAGATACTTCCAATGACACTAATCTAATTCATAGGTGCCTCCATCAGCTTAGTGGTGCCTCTAGTCGGCTCCAAGGCATCTCCAGTCTGCTCTAACGTACCTTCAGGTTAAAAATTTTAAAATGGAATTTAAATTTATTTTTAAATTTAAATAAATTAAAGATGAATTTATTTTAAAATTACTAATCCATTTTATTTTAATAAAATATAATAGAAAAAATTGAGATGAAATTTAAAATGAATTAAAAATAAATTTAAAAAATAAATTTTTATAAATAAAAATAAATACAGATTAAAAATAAAATATGATACTAAATTATATTTCTCAGAAAATCTGTTTCAAATAATTTAAACAAAAAAATTCGTTTAAAATTTATATAAATTAGAATCAAATTTATTAGATTAATATAAATTTATTTTATTTTAATAAAATAAATCATCTAAAATTATTTATAACCTGATTTCCTTATTCATCTATATGATTCTCTTCGTTCACTTGTAAGGATAACATTTTCCAACTGCTATTTAAATTTATTTCTGGTACATTAACATATCTTTCTTTAGGGTGGCATATGATGGATTACTTATCTCCACATGATGGACTGATAGTTAGTACATTTTCCAAGTACTATTTAAATTTATTTTTGGTACATTAACATATCTTTCTTTAGGGTGGTATATGATGGATTACTTATCCCCACATGATGGACTGATAGTTAGTACGTGGGTATTATTATCAGATGATGAATTACTTAAATGTACCTTTGATATTTTATTATGGAGTGTCCCTATTAATTTATGATATGAAATATATGTTGTCTTCATTTTAGTCTTAAAAAAAATCTCCATTGCACTAGTGTAGCTACATTTCAATGGTTGGCTTGGCTTTGAGTTTGGTCAGAGTCGTCGGAAGGCTTGACCGTCGAGGCTGTAGGAGCTGGCCGAGGAGCAAGAGCCCTCTCATCTGCGAGCTCCCACTTGAGCAGCTTGCTCATCGCCCACACAAGCACGATGGCTTCTGCAACATACAAACAACAGAACATCAGTTAGAATAGATAAATATTTAATAAAACAGTAAACTTACGGAGGTCGTGGCTAAGGTCGGTGACTTTGTGGAACTCCATCGCATTGAACCAGATTAGAGTCGTGAAACTCCATTCTAGCTAAGATGCTCCTAGCCCGCTAGTACCCCTGATCTTGTTGGAAGTCGGCCAAATCTCGGAGAGAGGCTAAATCTTCTCGTCAATGAATCAGACAGAAAGGGCGCTCGGAAAGTTGGATTAAAAAGAAATGCTCCTTTCACCCCTTATGAGAAGAAGGGAGACCACCTATAAATTTATGGCTAGGAAGAGCAGTAAAACTAAAGGCTCCCCTAGACGCCAGGTTGGGGAGGAAGAAGTAATGAAAGTAACGGGGAGGCAAGGGTATGCCAAATAGTTTAAACATGATAAATGTCTTGCCCATCTAGCGAAGGCGTTTGGAGTCATTTGGTGTAAGGGAATATTGAAATACTTAGAGATAACCATGAAAAAAAGGAGGAATTGGAAAATGAAGGCCGAACTCTACTTGCCCTAAGAACAAGATGTAAAACCCTAAGTGGGGTTCTACCGGAGACTAGTCGATCCTAGGAACCCTGACTTCTAACTCCGCCGGAATGCCAGAGGTCTCACAAGCGGCTCTCTGGGTATTAGGTTTAACTTTTGATGAAGCGGCTTCGTACCACTCCGGATGATACATCCCCTCCCCTTTAGATTTCTCCTTCTTACCCTGACCTTTCTTTCCCTTTCCTTCCTTGCCCATGATATTGGAGAAAAGAAGAAGATGGAGGCAGATAGGACTTACATGAGAAGGAGAAGCTCTATCAAGAGGAACTTTAGTAGGCCAAGACAGGTGGCGCAAGTTATGATAGTCGGTGGTGCAAGAAGATGGAAGGCCACTTCCACCTTCCTTTTTTATAGGGAAGGAGCAGCTATCGTGCGAAGGAATAGATGCACGACGCATGGATGGTGAGAATTGTAAATCTTGGGGCGTCGCAGTTCATTATTGTCGTTGGTTGGTATGACCTGACTAAGCGTATCGGAGGAAAATCATGTAGAAAGGATCCTACCACGTGGCAGTAATCCGTTCGCAGGAAAACTCTCTCGCCATTAATATACCCCATGTGCACTTAATGGGTGATCGATAGCTATCACTACAGGGTCTTGAAACTCGTAAAGACTCTTGGATTAACTCAAATGACCGCCTCAGGCCAAGGGACGAATGTTTCGATTCCTAGAACCCGACAAGTTGTTAAGGAAGAAGGAATGGTAATATAGGCCCCGTATATACTACGCTTCGTCTCATCGTGCCACCATCCTAATCAGTCAGCCCCACTTCCTTCGATTAGACTTGAAGGGAGGACTTGTGATAGGGATGAGTAATCGGGGAGGACATGTGGCATGGGAAAGCTATGTGACAAGGCCAACCAAGCTAGAGACCCAAGGTCAGACCGAGGGCTCGAGCTCCCGAGATTATCTCGGAAGAATTGAAGAAGGCCCCTAGGTCAGACCGGGGGCTCGAGCTCCCGAGACTATCTCGGGAGAATGGAGGAAGGCTCCCGAGGCCAGACTAGGAGCTCGAGTTCCCTAGACTATCTCTCAGGGGAACGAGGAAGGTCCTCGAACTCAGTTTGGGGGATAAGACTCTGAGACTAACTCGGGAGAGTGGAGCCCAAAGAGCAACGTATGGATAAGAAAACGACACTTCAAGTACCCTCCCCACCTTCTAGAACAAAAAATTCAACATGTAATTATTGCATGTAACGCATGGTAATGATGATCTTAATAGTCACGGTGGTCGTTACCTGCAGTCATCATGGAGAGGGGAATAGTTGTCAAATAACTGATGACCAGGAAACGTAGAGGGTGGGGGGGGGGGGGGTGGAGATACGTGGGGGGAAGACATCAAGTATATACGATGCTTCAGCACCCAGGTAAAGGGGGTAAGATTTTAGAACTCGAATACTTTGGTTCCTCATTTTCCTCCCTAGAAGGAGTTTTGACTTGAGCGCGTCAGAGAGGGTTCCACCGGAACTTCTTCCGGTGCATCCCCTTTACTTTCGTGTTAATTTCGCAGGCACTGACATCTTCTCCTCATCATCATCATTGTGGGTTGCGATCTGGTGATTCATCATCCCCGTCGTTCACTTCTGAAACAAATATAAATTTATTTTATTTTAATAAAATAAAACATCTAAAATTATTTATAACCCTATTCCCTAACTCATCTATCATATTCTCTTCGTTCACTTGTAAGGACAAGATTTTCCAATCACTATTTAAATTTGTTTATGGTACATTAACAAAGTTTTTCTTTAGGGTGGCGGATGATGGATTACTTATCCCTATGGGATGAACTGATAGTTAGTACGTGATTATTATCACTAGATGATGAATTACTTAAATGTACCTTTGATATTTTATTATGGACTGTCCCTATTAATTTATGATATGAAACATATGTTGTCTTCATTTTAGTATAAAAAAAAATCTCCATTGCACTGATGTAGCTACATTTCAATGGTACTAACGTATTTAATGTTTTCTTGTTGGTTTGCTCAATTATTCCTTATCTTATACTTGCACATATGTTTTGGAGTCAAATCTAGTTATGTTTGAGCTATCCAAAATTTTTAATTTAGTCTGGGAGAATATAACATGATCTCTTTTTGTTATAACGTTAATTATATCCCATTTATAATTTTTTGAATTTTATAATTTTTCTATACGAATGAGAGCTTTGCTGCAACAGCAAAATTGCTGCAGTGTGCCTTGTATTTAGAATGGAAAAAATACAACAATTTCATTACTGTTGTTTTCTGTGTCTGCAGATTCTATAGTTTGTTGAACAGCTTGTCCTGGCATTAATGATGAAATTAAGACATATTTACCAATTTTAGTTTAATGTTGTATACATGTAAGTGCTGAAAGATGCTGAAGGGTGCAATGACTTTCGTTATGTCCCGATATTTTGCATACTCTGGAAGTATTTTCCATTGCTATTTCTTTATAGTACTATTCAGGACTTTTCATGTTGGCGTTGCAGGCAGTTGCGGACACCTCTTCCTCTTCATCTTCCAACGTTGGCGTTACTGGCAAGAACGTTTAATACCTCCATTGATGGAGGTAGAGGAAGAGACATTTCTCCTTATAAAAGTTGCGTCCAAATGCAATCCAAAGGCAGACGAAGGAGGAGCATTACTCAAGAGAGGGATTTGGTTTGTGGCTATTTGGGATCGGTCCTCGGTGACGTTCTCGTGACAGTAAACAAGCAGAAGAGGAAAGCATAGCAAGAAGGAACTCTTCGATTACTGTAAGTCAGTTAATTTTATTTCGCAATCGATCTGGTATTCGATTTACTGGTAATCGATCTCATGTTTTTAATCTAATAGTGGTATCAGAGCATTTAGATAATAAGAGCATGAAAAATCTTACCTTTGTAATCTAAATCCCATGGAATCTCGTTTCTTCAATTCTCTTCTGTAAATGGGTGAAATCGTGCGGACTCTCATCCCATGGCCGACGATCGCATCACGCGCGGACTGAAGCCGTCGCCGTTGGCTAGATGTGCCGATGGAGGTGGTCATTGCGCTGGTGATGGCGAAAAGAAAAATTTCGTTGTCTTGGAAAAGAAGAAGAACAGGCCCCTGATCAGTCACTGACCGATCAGGCCGTAGCCTGATCGGTCACAGTGACCGATCAGGCAAGGGGAGAGTAGTTTTAATAAAAAAAAATTTGGTTTTATTAAAACCAACAGAGAGGTTGAGTGAAGGTTCAAACCTCTGACCTCGCTATTGAAAGAGAAGGGCTCAACCAGATGCTATGATCAATAGCTAGTTTAGCTTTGGTTCAATTAATATAAATTAGACTCAAGTTTAGTTTAATGAGATTAGGTTGGTCCAATCGGTTTGGTTCAAACCATTAGTTGGTTTAACCAAACCAGTTTGATCAAATAATCTGAACTAAACTAACTGATTTGATCACTATGTTGAACCCCAACTTAAATAGGCTTAAGTGAAGCAACAACAGTAAGACATACAAATCGATCAGTCCAGTAGCATAATTAATTGTAGCTACTAAAGTAAAGGAAACTTATTTTTTGTGTGCTTCTTTCTATGCAAATATTTGTGAATTGAAAAAAAAGGAAACTAGTTTTGTTACTGGTTTTTGTCAGTTTTGTACTGACTATGTCATTTTTCAATTCCAGATGTCGCATGAGATCTGCACCACGATTCATTGCTATGAGCGATGTCATGAGATAATGGAGTAGATAGAAGAAGTTGACTATAGTCCGATTCTTGGAATCCAAGACAATATAGGAAAATTGGATCGACTATTTTGGAAACTCGAGCAGGAAGAGTTTCCAATCTTAGATGACTATAGAATTGGAGTATTGATTCGTTCATTGCCAAGGCGTGCGAGAGAAGTTGCACACCAGATATGGGGGCATCATGAATGTCGTATCTCATATGCTGAGTTATGTAAGCAGCTACTTCGCCATGAGTTTCCAGAAGATCTAGAAGATTCTGAGGAGGACCCAGAACAAGATCCCGAAATGTTCGAGGAAGATCCTGAAATGTTCGAGGAAGATCCCGAAATGTTTGAGGAAGATCTTGAAATGCCTGAGGAAAATCCTGAAATAATTGAGGAAGATCCTGATATTGTAATGATAGAGGAAGATCCAATAGAATCTGTGGAAGATCCCGAGACTGGCCGATTAGAGATGAACGAGAGAGTAATAGCCACTGCCACAATATTTTTTATTATGGGAATGATGTCAACTTATCTAGTTCATTAAATTCTGTTGTACGAACTGATGAAGCCTATTAAATAAAGTTATGTTATTGGTTAACTGACTTGTCAATGATTAGTTCATTATATGATTAGTTCATATTCAATGATTAGTTCATTTATATGATTCGTTCATATTCAAGACAAATGATTAGTTCGTTTAATGGGATGTATATAATATAATTGATCAATGCTAATTAGATTGGATTATACGAATAATGAGTGAAAACGTAATTATCGCTTGATTTCGTAAACCAAGTCAAGTTTACATTGAGTCAATAAAAAATTATGTACAGATGATATACACTGAATTAATGAATAATATGTTTATTTATGATAGATAATGGCAACTAAGAACATCATAGCCGAACTGAACAAGGGAGAGAAATTGTATGGGGATAACTATAAGATATGACATCTCAAGATACAATATGTTCTTGAGGAACAAGAAGTTCCGGAGACTGTAAATCATTTCATGGTAGAACCTGCTGTTCGTTCAACTGCACAGCACAGACTTGATCTAGATGCCTATAGGGCATGGAAGAAAAAGGACTCCACTGCTAAGGAGATATTGATTAGTTCAATGGTAGATGACCTGGTATTTGAGTATGAGTTGTTGGATCGAGAGAAAATGATAGAGGGGGGGGGGGGTGAATATCGTAAAACGTTTCGGATTCAAAAAGAGAATACGCAGCGGAATAATTAAAACTAAACACCACACAAACACCAAGATTTTACTTGGTTCGGAGTCGCGGTCGGCTCCTACTCCAAGGCCCACGGTCGTTGACCGTTTACTGCGGGCAATTCTATATGTGCGCAAAAAGTGTTTACAGAAGGATGTTACAATAGTAGTACAGTAAACTTAAAGTCAGCTCTTCGTTATCGACGTCCGGTGTAGATCGTATTTCGGAGCAGCGGGACATCGTCGGCGCTTGTATCTCGAGTTGGGAGGTTTCCGGAGCAGAGCGCTTGAGTAGAAGAGCGTGTTGGCGTTGGAAGAAGTGATGTCTGAAGCCTTGGGGTCGAGGGGCTTTTTATAGCCTCCTGGGGCGCCCGGAACGTTGGGGGCGCCCCCCCCACGTGTCAGCCGATCCGGACAAGTCTCGGTCAGCTCTAATCCCTCCAAAATCGGGATCGAGCTTTGACGGGGGCGCCCGGGTTGACTCAGTCTGCTAGTTTCTCGCTGGCTTGAACCTTATCTGCCTCGTTGGCTTGGACCCGGGGCGCCCGGAACGCTGGAGGCGCCCGGGACACAGGGGGCGCCCGGGACCAGTAAGCCTTTGAGCCGTTTCTTCGTTTACTGGTTTGCCTTGACCTTGGGGGTGCCCGGGACCTCCGGGGCGCCCTGCTCAGCTGCTGCCTCTCTCCTTTGAGGCGTTCTGAGCTGCAGAGACTCGTTCCTTTGGTCCTACATCTAGGGTTAGTTGCAAATACAATAAAACAAGAATATGTTATGATTATACAGCCTTAGCTGTCTTGGTTCTGACTTTGGGTCTCCAAAATGGAACCCAAGGTCGAACCGACGCCTACTGTTCCCTCGACGGGGAACGCGTCCTCACCTACTCCTCTCAGGAGAATGTACCTGTTGCCAACCGGCTCCTCCGGTTGGACTTTTACCCAGCAGTCCTTCGCTAGGTGCCCAGCTGTCCTTCGCCAGGTCTTCAGTTCCAAGAAATCCTTCGCCTGGTGCCTAGCAGTCCTTCGCCAGGTCTTTGGTTCCAAGCAATCCTTCGCCTGGTGCCTAGCAGTCCTTCGCTAGGTCTTCGGTTCCAAGCAATCCTTCGCCTGGTGCCTAGCAGTCCTTCGCTAGGGCTTTGTATCCTGGCATTTCTTCGCCAGGTGCCTAGCAGTCCTTCGCTAGGGCTTTGTATCCTGGCATTCCTTCGCCAGGTGCCTAGCAGTCCTTCGCTAGGGCTTTGTATCCTGGCATTCCTTCGCCAGGTGCCTAGCAGCCCTTCGCTAGGACTTTGTTTCCTGGCAGTCTTTCGCCAGGTGCCTAGTAGCCCTTCGCTAAGACTTCTTTCTGCACACTCAAGTAACTTTATTAGATCACAAATAAACTTAACTTTGAATCCTTTGCCAATATCAAAACAAGGTTCGATATGGTGCTTCCTGCACCAACATGAGCCACCACCATCAGCTCATGCCGTCTGGGTTGCCATGAGAGAGAAATACAGTGGAGTTAGTGTAAGCAAGCTTCGCCAACTGACAATCAAGTTTGACAGTTGTAAAAAGCGCCCGAATGTTACAATGACCCAACATCTGAGAGAAATAGGGAATATGTTTGGGAGCTTAAGACTGCTGGTCATGAGTTGACCGACGAACAACAGGTTCAGGCAGTTATTCATTCCCTTCCTGATTCTTGGGAAATTCAATGAAACAGAACCTTACTCACAGTGAGAGTATCAAGACTTTCATTGATGTCTCACGCCATATTGAACTGGAGACGGAGAGAATAGAATCCGCAAGGATTTCTGAGCAAGCTTTTGTAGCTAAAGGTTCTGGATCCAAGAATAAGAAAAAAATGGTTCAAGAAAAGAAAGGATAAGGGAAAAGAAGCTGGAGCTACTAATGTGCAAGACCCAATCAAGAAGAAAGGAAAGAAGTATGGAAAGAAACCTAAAGGCAAGCTAACTTGCTACAACTGTGGCAAGAAGGATCATTTTGCTCGGGAGTGTACTGAGCCGAAAAAGGTAAATCCATGTTTGTCTTCTTTTCATGAGCTTTATGTTGCTAGTTCAGTGTTGTTAGCTGATTCTTATCCTTTATGGATTATAGATTCAGGAGCAACGAATCATGTAGCTCGTGATCGAGCTACGTACGTGGAGTACCATCGTGGACCAGCTGGCAATAAGTGGATATATGTGGGAAACAATGCAAGAATTGAAGTCAAAGGAATTGACACTTGTAAACTCAACCTTCGTGGTGGGCTTACATTATTTCTGCATGATGTCCTGTATGCTCCTGAGATTCGACGGAATCTGATTTCTGTGAATTATCTTCTTGAATTGGGTTACTGTATGAATTTTTACAGTCGTCGTGTGATAAGTACCATTTTATTGATTATTTTAATTGCTAAAATCCATGTTTGACCTATGTTTTTATTGCTTAATTGTGAAATTGCCCTAGGTTTTAGAACTTACTCTTATTTTGGACTTAATTACAAATTTATATTAAATTGGATTATTTGGCCACTAATTTTCTGATATATTTTTGTAGGCATGAAAGGGTTCATGGACTTAGGGCATATTGGGTCAAACTCGAGTCGAAAGTGAACCGGATCGAATTATCAAGCTTACGATTAATCCGGGCCGTCTGATTCAAGAGCGGCTAGATCTGAGCCATCCGGGACCATCTGAAGCAATCCGAGCTAGGGTTAGGGTTGATCAAGCACTCTGATCAAGATCTGAAGGTTTCATCCAAATCAGAGCTCAATCAACCGTTGGATCAAGCTCGGAGGGCTCTAGATCGTCCATTCATAGATTAGGTTGATCTGGACCATCCGTTGCAAATCTGGAGAATCCGAGCTACCACGAGGCAGATCCTAACCCCAGATCATCATCATCAAAGTTTGGCTCCAATCAGATCAAGATCAGCCGTTGGATTTCCTCAAATGAATCACAACCGTCCATGCTAATGTATTTAATCAAATTTCCCAGCTTCTTCAGCCTCGTCGCGTCTTCGCCGCACAGTCCAGTTCTTCGTGTTCTTCCTTCGTTCTTAGTTTCTTCCTTCAATCTGAGGCGCGACCACTCGATTTCCTTGCTGAATTCATGTGCTAGGTCATTGGGGAGGCCATCAGTGGAGTTTCCGGATCGGAATTGCCCAAGAACAGAGTTTGTGAGAGGTTTCCACAGCTCTGTCCAATTGTTACCTTCGGATCGGCTGTGCTCTAATACCTTCCACCTGAGCTATCCAGAGGGGTTCCCTGAGTAGCTTGGATCATCATCCACTCACCTACGCACACAGACGCAGCTGCAATGAAGATTTCGAATGGAAAATTCAGAAATGAGCAATCTGAGCTGTATTCAATCGCAGATGAAGTTTCCCCCATGATTTGCTGAGCTTGCGGGTCCGAGGCTCTCCCTTGCTTGACGACCAAGGAGTACATGAGCTCTGGAAGGAATCGAGGAGTAGTTTAATTGGTTTACAATTTAGTTTCTGTTGTAGTTTACATTATGCTGTAATCTGTCCTGTTCTAGAATTTCAGTTTCATCAGCTGTAGTTTGTTTTCTGAATTGTTTCGTTTAATTAGGTTGTTAATCTTTGAGTTAAGTACTTTAGAAGCTTGTTTAGTGAACAAATAGATTCAATTACAGCTTATTTTCTGCTTACTTCTTGCGTGCCACTTCCATTAGCTGCGTATCAGATTTTTCCTGCAATTGCATTTCAGTTTCAGAAATTTTCAGTTTGTTTCACTTTTAGTTAGCTAATTTAGTTGGTCTAAGTTTGTCTAGACTTTAGCTTCAATTCTGAATCTTGTTTAGCTTGGTAATTCCGAATTTCAGTTTGTTTCCCAGCTAAACCTTGCGTATCAGCCTCTTGCCCTGTTCTGAATTTTAGTTCAGTTTCGAGTTTTTCAGCTTGTTTTCAAATTGCTAGTGTTTAGATTATTCCCTGCCATTAGAGATCACATTTAGGGTGTGGATTCAGTGATCTAAGTTTGTTTCATTTCCAGAATTGTTTCTGCATTTCCTTTTGTTTAGCTTAGCATTTCTGAAATTTCAGCCTGCGTATCATTATTTCTGCATTCTTTTCTTTGCTTCGGATTGTGTCTAAAGTGAGCTGTTTGTGTCTGATTTTCTTCATCCATTCCTGCCGAGTTCTTAATTGATAGTTTGCTGTTCAAATTGTGTTCGGTCAGTTGCATTTCTGAATTACTAGAAGTAGTTTTAGGTACAAGAAAAATTCAGATTTTGGCACAAAAATTTCAGCTTGTGTGCCAAGCTGTTTTGGCATTGTTTTCACATCAGTTTTCACTTGTCTTTTGGTGTAGGATAGCTTTTGAAATCTATTGATATCATCCTTAGAATCCCTGAATTTTGTTGGCAGTGATTGGTTTCCAAAAACATTGCATGCTAAGTTGATATTTGTTGCTTGTGTAAATTTCGAATCTCCTTTGCATTGATTTGTTGCAAGCTTGTTTGCTTCCGAAAACTCCTATCACTGCTTTTACTTCATTGCATAGCAGTTCTTTTGTTTTGTTGAAATCATAAATCAGTTTCCAAAAATCTGGTGAATGCTTGATTAGGTTTTCATTGGTTGAATTAGCACTTGCAATCAATTGTTTGGGTATTAGTTGAGTTTAATTCTTTCCATCACATTTTCACTTTTATTTACAACCCAAAACCAGATTTCATTCGAAACCCACATTCACAAACGACACCTAAATACAAGCGCGAATCAAACAAACTCTCAACTAGTCCCGAGGAAAAATACGACCTGTGGCCCCTTTACTACGTTTTCATATTGTGATTGCAAAAAGGGCTTCCAACACACTCATATACATTTAAATTTGAGACCCACATTCGTGACACATAGTTTGGGTCCGTCATCGTGTAGAACTTAAAATTGATTCTGTGTTAATTGGATATGGTTTTATATCAAACGGTTTCATGGTTCTTGATGTAGAACCAGATGTTAATTGTGGAAATAATAGTTGTTTTTTCAAACATTACTCTTACTAGTGATGCTGATGTTAATGATGAAGTTTGGCATGCTAGATTGGGACATATAAGACAAGAAAGAATGAATAGATTAGCAAGAGAGGGTCTGCTCGGCACTCGTGCTAAAGTTGACTTGTCTATATGTGAGCATTGTCTTGCCAGAAAAGCAACTAGGAAACCATTTGGTAAGGCTATTAGAGCTGAATCACCATTGCAATTGATTCATTCGGATATTTATGGTCCGATGAACGTGAAGGCTAGACATGGTAGTTCATATTTCTTTACATTTATTGATGATTTCACGTGTTTTGGTCATGTGTATTTGATTTCTCATAAATCTGAAGCATTGGATTGCTTTAATCGTTATTTGAACGAAGTTGAGAATCAATTGGAGCGTAAGGTTAAAACCTTACGCACTGACCGTGGAGGTGAATATTTGTCTGATCAGTTCAAGATAATATGTAATGAGAAAGGGATTATTAGACAGTTAACTATCCCTGGAACTCCACAGCAAAATGGAGTTGCTGAAAGAAGAAATCGAACTCTTCTTGAAATGGTTAGGTCGATGATGGCTTAAGCTAATTTGCCTATTTCCTATTGAGGAGATGCATTATTGGCAGCAACCTACATACTTAACCGAGTGCCTTCTAAATCTGTTCCATCTACTCCATATGAACTTTGGACAGGCAGAAAATCAGATTTGAGTAATCTGAGACCATGGGGGTCAGCTGCTTATATTCATGACAAGACTCACAAATATAGAAAATTAGGACCCAGGGGTAGAAAGTGTATCTTTGTAAGATATTTTGATACTTCTAAGGGTTATGTTTTTATTGGTGAGCAACAAGATGGAATCATCTCTGAAATTGAGTCGAGAGATGCTACTTTTCTCGAAACTGAGTTCCCAACAAGAGGTGAAGTTGATAAATCAACTCCTCTATTTGCAATAGAGGAGAAGGATACTGTTTCTCTATCAACAAATCAGGAATCACAGGGGATACCTGAATCTTGTCAACCTAGTGGGAGTAAATGACCTATAAATGAATTAGTTTCTCAACAGTCAAACCTGCGAAGAAGTAATCGTAAGATTATTCCTCGGAGAAGGTTTGACATTGAAAATGAGGCATTAATGAATCTCCCAGTTGATGATGAAGAACCTCGAACGGTTGAGGAAGCATTGAAATGCTCAGTTAAGGAGAAATGGAAAGTTGCAATGGATGAGGAAATGGAGTCCATGAGAAAGAATCGAGTTTGGGATTTAGTTGATCTTCCTCCAGGCCGCAAGGCTATTGTGAATAAGTGGATTCTCAAAATTAAGAGGAAAGCGGATGGGTCGATTAGTCGGTACAAAGCTCGTTTGGTTGCAAAAGAATATACCCAAATGGAGGGTATTGATTTTGAAGAGACATGCTCCCTAGTTGTGAAGTTTATGTCAATACGAGTCATCCTAGCTATAGTAGCACATTTTGACTTAGAATTACATCAAATGGATGTAAAGATGACTTTCCTTAATGGTAATCTTGACGAAGAAATCTATATGACATAACCAGAAGGTTATATAGCTGAGGGCCAAGAGAATAAAGTATGTAGACTTGAGAAGTCTATGTATGGGCTAAAGCAGGCATCAAGGCAATGGAACATAAGATTCAATGAAGTCATTTGTCTTATGGTTTCGAAATGATCAATGAGGATCATTGTGTTTACCTAAGAAAGGATAAAGGAAAGTTTATCATTTTATCATTATATGTTAATGATATGCTAATAGCTGGAAGTGACCCAAAGTTGTGATTGAAGTCAAGTCTTGGCTGTCAATTTGACATAATAGACATGGGAGAAGCTGAGTATATCTTAGGAGTACAGATCATTCGTGATCGATCAAAAAGACTTTTGAGTTTGTCCCAAGAGGCTTATATCACTAAGATACTACAGCACTTCAATATGTTTGATTGCAACGTTGAACAAACACCTACAGCGAAAGGTGTTGTTCTGAGCAAAAGTATGTCTCCCAAGTCTCCTGAAGAGATAGCCGAGATGAAGAAAAAACCATATACTAGTGCCATTGGTAGTTTGATGTACACTATGTTGTGTACTCGTCCTGATATAAGCTATAATGTTGGCTTAGTTAGTCGTTTCCAGTCAAACCTAAGATCGAGACACTGGAAAGTAGTGAAAAGGATCAAAGCTGAGCCAGAAGGGCTCTACAGATGCATATTGGGCAAGGGATCTTGATAATAGAAAATCCACATCTAGCTATGCCTTCTTGCTGAATGGTGGTGCCATCTCATGGAACAGCAAGAAATAAGCTTATGTAGCGCTGTTAAAATATGCTTGTGTAACCCTGTCAAAACAGACTTATGTAGTGCTGTTGACAATGAAAGCTGAGTATGTGGTTCGTGCAGTTGTTGCACAAGAAGTTATCTGGTTAAGAAGGTTCTTGATGCATTTGAGGATTGCTGACGACAGTGGGAGTCCTGTTACAGTGTACTGTGATAATTAAGCTACTATAGTTTTTTCTAAGGATCTCAAATATCACAGTCAAGACAAGCATAAGGGATATTGTTGACAAGAAAAAGATAATTCTTGAGTATATCCCTATACGTGTTATGTTTGCAGATCATTTTACTAAGCCATTGACTAAAGAGTCATTTCAAGGACACGTGCAAGGACATGTGAAGTCTTTGGGACTTCGGAAAATATAACACAATTGGTTATATGTGAAATGCCAGATCTATTCAGTGTAAATGTATTTGTTACATTTGGAAAAAGTCTCGATGAGCATGTTGGCAGGCTGAGATTGGTCCACTCACATGGACAATTGTCTCTATTTGTTGAGTATAAATAGAGGTAAGACCATTACTTATGAGACAGCTTATGTAGTTGTGAATAGAGACATACTCATAAGTTGAGGTCGCCTTGATTTTTGTATCAAGATGAGATCATTTATGTAATGATCGAAGTAAATGCACCCACCATTTACTAAACCTGTTTAAAGTCGGATTAGAATTCATAAGTTGAATTCGGATTAGACGTTAGGTATGTCTAGATCGAAATCTGTACGATGTTAAATATTTGAGAAAAACATGCACTCTTTTTAGTAAAGAGAAAAACATCGTAGCATGTGATTCATACCACATGTGCTATAGCGACAAGAAGGATAGTAGGAGAATGGATCCCTGCTTCTCTACTATGTGAGACCCTTGAGATTATAAGTTAATCTCAATCTTACCCTAAGTGACTATTTAGCTGTCTACTTGAAGTTCTAATCAATGTTTGCTACTTTAGTGTGTGTCCTATTGACTATGGATGATTCGGTCTATGGAGCATAACTAGGAAAGCGACTGATTAGAATAAATAGATTCTAGCTGAAAAGGAAGATTAAGGTTGATTTACATTTGTAATACTTATTCACTGGTCGACCAGTTACATTTTTTTGTTAAGTACTTAAAAATGTAATTGTGAATAAATGTATTGATTTGAGATGTTGAACATGCTCTTGACATAGTTGTCATATGAGGGATTAGAGATGTTCATATTGATGTAAATATTTAATCTAGGGTAAAGACAAGTTATTGATGTCTTTGATTAGTTCTATAGAGCAGCTAAGTTAAGTGTAACAACTTTCTTAGCAGTGATTGCTCAGTGTGCTTGCTGTCGCACGAACCACTACAAGAAAAAATGCTTTTAATGACATTGAAAAGTGTCATCATATATTACTTATACTGACATTTTTGATATAGTGACATTAAGTTAAAATGTCCTCTATAGTGATGTCGTTTAAAGTCTTATCACTTATGACAATTCTTAATGTCATTATAAAATAAAAATAGTGACAATACTAATAGTATGAAGAAGGAAACAAGCAGACGAAGAAGGAGGAGCATTACTCAAGAGAGGGATTTGGTTTGTTGCTATTTGGGATTGGTCCTCGGTGGCATTCTCGTGACAGTAAACAAACAGAAGAGGAAAGCAGAGTAAGAAGGTAATCTCCGATTACTGTAAATCAGTTAATTTTATTTCGCAATCGATCTGGTATTCGATTTACTGGTAATCGATCTCATGTTTTTAATCTAATATTTCAATGTGTGTTTTTACTTATGCACTTACTCCTTCCTTCACTCATTCGGTTATTCAAAGTGGAGGCTTCGTTTGCAATAAGATGATGGGCCATAAACATTATGACCAAGCTCATCCCTCGAGTACAGGTTAGTTGCCATGCATGCCTATTCCTTGAAAAAAAAAAAAGTTCCTTTAAGATGTCTTGAGGGAAATACTCAAACCTTTGGTCCTTATAATTACTTAATGGATTCAGGTCAGTGATCATGTTAATTTCATTCCTAGTGCATCACTTGATCTTGGTCCTGGATGGTTAAGACGTCATTTATTTTGTTTTTAATAATATTCGTTTGTTTGAGGAAGGAAATGTTGTTTGTTTGTTAAAATATTTTGCAACATTTGTCATGTATGGACATTTCTCTTTGATTACTAGGATAGACTTTAGTACCAGCCTAACTATTTGTCGATCTGTAGATTTTGCCTAGATGCGAATAACCTAGATGTATGGTACTAGAGAGTTCATGAACAATAAATCCACTTGAGTTAGTGTAATTCAAAATAATTAATTGTTCATTATATTTTTATTAGATCATATTGGTATTTCACTTATTTATGTTTATATTTATTATACTAATGAGTTATTATAATATGAACAAGAACAATATAGAGAATAATAAAATATTGATGAACACTACTCATCCATCATTCAATCTTAAATCAATGTATGATGTGGTGGGTGACCCATATAAGGAGAGTGTGTATGGATATTGATGGCAATCAACGAGTTGGAAGATCATACAAGTAAGTTTTCAAGTAGATGTGCTCTAATTAGAAAAACAAAGAACTATCATAAAAAATTGAAGACGTACTCAAAAGAATAGAGAAAGAAATTTGTATGAATGATGTAAATATTTATTATCTTAATGTTTATTTATTATACTTGTAGATTTAGAAATTGATTGTTTTATTTTATTAATTTATTTGAAATGTTTAATTCTTTCTTGTAAAATAATATATAGATGAGAAATATAGAAATAGAATATGATATAAATTTAATAATAAATTCCAAATGAATTTATATATGGAATTATAAATAAAATTATAAATGGATCTATAAACATATTAAAATTATATTTGATATATTATTTGAGATATATTAATGAAGGATTTAAAATAAAATTAGAGATAGAATTTTTACTTGAAACTAATTTCATTCGGTCAATTTAAAAATAGATTTATAAATGAGTTTTTAATCCATTTCTAAATTAGAGATGGAATATTTTTATCTCCCGAATTAGCAATGGAGTTTTCATTAATGAATTTTTGAGACAGAATATTCCATTTCAAATTTTTTTTAGAGATTTAAAAATGACTTCATTTTTTCGTCTACGCAACCTTACTTTCTTATAGTGAGTGGAATAATATTTTTATCATATACATGATCTGAGATTACAATTTCGTTGGAAACTTGAGGCTGCTTGCTCGATTTGGGATTCTTTTCATTTAACTCTCTTTTCGACCAAAAACACACTCCCTGCTTAAAAAAAACAAAGTAATAAAAGATGCCTGCCATCAATGAGGTTTGTTGGGGAGGTTAAGCAAGAGAGACTTGTTAAACAATCACCTATTAGATAGTGGAGGATCTAAGATTATAAGTTTGGGGGTGGGGAGGGGGGGCCGCATAATAACATAAATAATTATTATAATAATAATCAAGAAAATAATTATTATAATAATATCCTCTCTAATCCTTATATTTAGTTAAAATTTAAAAAATAGAAAAATATTTTTTTAAAATTTAGTCATCTAAGGAATTTGAACCTTAGATAATGTGTGCTAAAATAAAAATTAAACTTGCCATTAGACCCACTACAAATATAAATTTTTAAAAGAGTTAAATTATATATATACTTAGAAAATAAAAATTTCTATATAAAAATAATGTTATTAAAAATTTGGGGGTGGAGGGACGGTTGTGACCCTCCCGGGTCCCCATGCATGTAAATCCGGCCCTGTTTTTAGATTTTGAAGAAAACAAAAAGGCAATAAGCAAGAGAGGAGAAGAACGAACTCACAAGCAAGAAAAAGAAAGACCATGTATTTGGCTTATTTAGCACTCAGCATACTCCATAATTAAACTCTTAATTCCTTGTCCAATACATATACATCAAAGACAATGAAATATGTAGTCTTAACCATACATTTGCTCTGCGATCAATCCTTGTTTTGTATTATTTTCCATCAATTCAGTGCAGGAAAGCAACATGACATTTTAAATTTAATGCAAACCTACTTTGTTGGCGGTTTAGTATTTCTGATCCGACCCACTCTCCTGTATAATTAGCTAGAATTAGTTGGGACAGCTTGGGAAAAGTCTCTTTCACTGAGCTGTTTTCTTAAATTTAATTTATGATGGTGTTAACTGGATAAATTAACAACATTTCCACGCTCTGTTTAGCTCGCTGTTAGTCAGTTTAATTTCTCTATCTATCACAGTAACTTTTGGCATGCAAAACAATCAAAACCCTCGTCAGCTATGTGAAACTATCTACGTCAACAATCAAACCTTCACGATCTAGCAGAAAAATCTATTTGAATGACCAAATAAAACTCGCATATAATTAGCATTCTGGCCGTTCATCTGCAATGCATTCGCAGAGTAACTGTATCATTCAGTACTGACTTTAGAGAACGTCGACGTATTTAGCAATCATTTATTAACTCGCATGCTCTAAACGAATACAGACGATCTATTCTCTGACAACAATCATTAAACCCTTATGACAATTCCATCCAAGTGCATCGGACGCATGCAGTACAAACACATAATGAACATTTGCATTGGAGAACCATAACTACAATTCAAGTATATATATATATATATATATATATATATATGCATACTCCTCTGACGTCGCAAACTAAATTGAGTGTTGAGATAAAAGGGAGGAGTTTCGAGGAACTTATTACTTAGAGCATGTAGTGAATGGACATAAGTGATTGATCGATCGAATTGAGTCGGGGGGCCTCATCTCATTCAATGCATAAATCTGCAAAACCGGTGGGATTAACCTCTCCTCTAATTGCACCTCCTCATCACATGTGACGACTTTAATACCTTGTCCAGTGTAGCTGGAGTCGATATAAATTGGGACGAGAGTATCCACCATTCCACATCCGTATCACATCTGATAGCATTTTCTCTTCTGAGTTCTGATCATGGGGACTCCACGGAGCCCCATTTGGAGTGTCTTTGGTGCAGTCGTATTGTTGTTGGTGGCCGCCTCATGCTCAAGTGCTGCGACGCCGACTGAAACATCGGTTGTCGGCTCAACCGAGTGTCTAGATTGTGCGCAGAAGAACATCAAGAGTGAGAATGCAGCCAAAGGTATCGTATCAATCAGCCTAATGTTTCTAATTTCCAATTCAATTGGTTAATTATACTTTAGCATGCATGTGCATATAGGATTACGCGTAGTCATCAAATGCAAAGTAAGCGACGAGAAATACGAGACCAAATCTGTCGGCGCTGTCGATGGCAATGGCAACTTCAACGTTAAGCTCCCGAGCGACCTCCTGCAAACCAACGGCGAGCTCAAGCAAGAATGCTTCATGCAGCTCCACAATGCTCCCAACACGCCCTGCCCAGACAAGAATGGACTCACCAGTCCCTCCAGCAAACTAATCCTCAAATCTAAGGGCATCTTCGCCGCTGCCGGGAAGCTGTCCTTCGCCTCGGCGACATGCGTCTCCGCCACCTTCTTACCACCCTACAGCGACCCCTGGCACAAAAAGCCCTACGGCGACCCCTGGCACAAAAGCTACCCCTGGCACAAAAAGCCCAAGTACTCATTTCCACCCTTCCATCTTCCACCCTTAGTCTTCCCGCCCAAGCATGACTTCCACCATCACTATCCCATCTATACCCCACCGACACCGACCTATAAGCCGGCACCAACGTACAAGCCGCCATCAGGAGGATACTATAACCCACCGACACCGACCTATAAGCCGCCGCCGACATACAATCCGCCATCAGGAGGATACTATCACTCACCGACACCGACCTATAAGCCGCCGCCAACGTACAATCCGCCATCAGGAGGATACTATCACTCACCAACACCGACCTATAAGCCGGCGCCGATGTACAAGCCACCATCTGGAGGATACTATAATCCACCAACGCCAACGTACAAGGCACCATCGGGAGGATACAGTCCCGGCCACCCACATACCGAGGCGAATCAGAAGCCATAGAGGAGGATGAAGAGGTTGATTATATATATATATGTGATAATATGCATTGCATGAAGATAAAGGCAGCCAATACTATGCATGTAGTTGCTGCGTAATAATTCATGTTTTGTTTTTTTAGGAGATGTGTGTGAAGCGTTTGTGTCGGAGAAGGTTCTCCTTTCCATATTACTTTTCTGTGCAATATATATAAGCACTTGATTGCTTAGTTATTCGATTGAGTAATGTTGTGTATGATGGTTATCAGCAAATGTAATAATTAAAACTATTTTCTTTGCTCGTTTGGCTTTTAAATTTTTTGCATTGACTTAGTTTACTTAATTTCTTACTCCGAAATTAAATGCAAAATAAGAAATGGTATCATGTGGAATTCAAGGAAAGCAGACAAAAACAACTTATAACGGAGAATTAGTGAAATAGGAGAGTAACACTTATCTAAGGTTGGTTTTGTTTGAGGAAAATATTCTCTTTAAAATTATATTTTGGATGTTTCTATATATATATATATATATATATATACACACACACTGAAGACATTACCACGCAAACTTAGTATATTTGATATTTTTAGCTTATGATTAACCCTAGGGTTTAAACTTTCCATTTGGATTATAGTATTAAGCATAAAAATATTTTCAAATTAGAAAAATAGTTAAGGCTTGCACGGAGTTTGTGTTGTAAGGTTCTTAGCATTGCAAATTTCTCTCTCTCTCTATATATAGTAGTTATTTATTACAGGTGCACATAAATTTGGAGAATTCTTAAATCACACACCATATTTTGAGAATGACCTAAGAGTTGATTGATTTGGGTGACTACCTATTCTATCCCTTGCCAATAGATAGACCCAACTCTGGTTCAAAATCGATGGTTCGATGGTTCCTAAGGGGTTGACCCTTAACCTTAACCATCCCGGATGGTTACGGTTCGCAGTTCGGAACTACGGATCACTATTCGGAATCGTCAGTTCACAGTTCGTGCATTGTTCACCATGATTCAAGATTAATATATTAAAAATATAAATTTCAAATTTATTTAAAAAAGCTTATACTTATTTAAGTTACCTACGTATCCCTTAGGGTATAAGGGAATCAAAGTCCACGTCATTCTCTTACCTTTTTGCTCTTTTACATTATGAAGTGGTGTTGTTACTCACTTCCATTTCCTGTTCTTGTAGTATTTGTTCCTTCGGTATCAAATTCTTCAATTTCGTCATCTGAAAATTACATTCCTTGGATTTTTTTTTTTGGCGTTGGTCCAATGGTTGAGTAATGCTTGAGCTTTCAACGAGTTGGGAGACGAAGTTGATTGTCATTCATCCAATATGTTATCGCTAGAGCTGAATGTCTATTCCACAACAACTGTTGACACTAGATAGACTAAAATTTCTTTGGTGATCATAGAGAGGACAAGAATGCTTTGAGCCTTTTGTGATCACTACTTTAGGACATTGAAATTGTTAAATACAGTAAATAAAATACCGGTTTAAGAAAAATTTCGGAGACCTTTTATGGTTTATCGAATCTTTGATTGAGTTTAAGGGTGTTAAATAGTTTAACACCAAACTGAAGAGGAGTGGGTTTAATAAACTAATGATGTAGAGGACTAAATCATTTAGTACCTAAATATAGGGGTTTAAATTAGATGAAAACCCCGGGATGCGGATGTAATAACTTGGATTTAGAGGGGTTAAAATGCTTTAAGCCCTAAGTTTTAGGGGTGAGGGATTAATAACTCAAAATGGGAGGGTTATTTTGCAAAGATGACCAACTTAAAAGGGCCATCCCCTTTCGCTGTGATTCTGCCCGATCTGTTTTTCTTCCTCTCGATCTCACCGACACATCACTTCCTCACCCTCTCTGATCGCCACTCCGACCAAAACGATGTCTCCTTTTCGATCCCCTCAGCCGAGAGCACAGGGAGTCAAGGATCTACAAGCGATGAAGACCTCGATTTTTCTTTTCCCCCGAAAACCTTATTTTTGTGGTCTATCGGCTCCGCGTGAGAGCTGTGTCGTGGGTGGAGCTGAGACCTTACTATGAGCGTCGTGTAGTTGGTAGAATAGGATTCCGCTTTCTAACGTCGGTTGTGAGAAGGTAAGCCACGTCTTTTCAATCGTTGCCCTTTCTTTCCGATTGTCGTGAGGGGGAGGTGTGGTTGTCATTGATTTTTGTATTGGGTTAAGATGCAAATCTGAAATGTTGGTGAGTGAGGGTTGATATTGGGCTCCCAAGGGTGGATCGAAACTGGGGGTTTTCTTCATTGAGCTTTGCCCTTCACCAGATCTAAGCAGGGGAAGGATTGTGACACCAATCCAGGTAAGTCTGGTTGTTTAGGTCTTGATCGTTTCATACCTGTATGGATAAATTGGCTTGTGAATTGAATGATAGTTTTTGGAGAGAATCGCGTTTTGGATTAGAGTTTAGGTCGGTTCCTTGATATTGTGATGGTTTTGTTGATCAATTGCCTCATGGGATCAGTGTAGAATTATGTTGGGATGAGCTGATGTTATTTTGATCAGTAGGATGTTGTAGTTGTAGTTTGATTTGAATTGTAGCTTTGTAGCAAGTTCATTTGGGTGTTAATTTCTGGTTGGAGCTTATTTTGGTAGAGTTTGTATTGTACGTTTTGGGAATCAGATTGTGGGTTATTGTATTGATTGTGAAGAAATGGATCATTGTTGTGATCCTTTGATGTTGTGGTGTTCGGTTGGATTTGGTACTGTATGAGATGGATTTGTGTGGATACTTCAACTCCTTTGAACCTGTAGTGTGCAGTCATGTGCTAATATTGATCTTGAAGTTATTTGGATCATAGATAAGAAATTTGGGTTAACCCTTTTGAACTTGTGGTTTGTGTCGTGTGATACGTGGTTGGATTAGGTTGAGCGGTTGGAGTCTATTGGGTTTGTAATGCTCTTACTGAGAGCTATATTGTGAGATTCGATCATGTTGTGACTACGGTGATCCTAGTTGGGTTGTATTATACTTAGCTATTTGACATTCGTTAAAGTAGCTAAAACTGTGTTTGATACACAACACTAAATTAATATGGACATTTGACCGTGGGAGTTTCTCCTCTAATATAGGCTTCTTATTGGAGGCGGGTACCCCTGACTTGTCTCTTTTCTTCTGATATTGTATGCATGACTTATTGTTATGATAACAGTCGGTTATTATCTTTTATCTGCTTTTGATTATCTCACTTAATACTTAACTATTTCAACTTGTGATAATAATATTTTATGTCTATACAGTCTCACTTTGATACTCTTACTCTGTAGAGTACACATGGGTGAACGTGTGCTTATGATTGGTTGGGTGTCACATTATACGTGACATTGAATGGACCACTAGTTATACTTTTACTTGTATACCTAGTTACATGATGGTTAGATTATGATACATGATTTAGACCCATATATATCATGTTACGTTATGGATAGTTATCTGGGGGTGTTGCATTGATTAGTGTCATGTACCATTCTTGCATTATTGTATAACTGCCGACCCTTGGCTTGCTTGTAGTTGAGACTAGATGGGCAATCATATTAGGATCTATCCACTCGACTACTCAGGGGTTAGTGGTTGTTGGAGTGTGGGTAGTTTGCCACTATCAGGACACGCTCACCGACTCAGGGTAGTGGTAGATTTGAGTGATGTGTATTTGATGGGTCCCTCCTCTTTTCAATGATTCGCGGGGATGAGCAGTACTCCCCCATTCGCTTGGGGTAAGATTGTGGTACACTGCCTGCATCCTGTCCACTTAGCTACTCCGGAGCAGTGGTGGCAGAGTACGTACAGTTGTCACAACTCTATCCACTCGACCGTTTGCATACGACATGTGACGGTGGCTTGACTGACTTTAAGGGGTGACACATGATATTATATCATGTTCATATGATGCATAATTACATTTGATTGAATTATGATTGCTGCATATGTTTAACATGCACATACAGGAAGTATTTTACATATGGTCCGGCGACCTTGCATTGCTCGGGTAGTACAAGCTCATATGATCTGGCATTCCTCGTGTGGGATGAGCTTACCCATGGAGGGTTTAGGTTTTCAAGATTATGAACTTAGCACCCTCACAAGTTTGACTGAATTTGGCAGGTACATTTCATACAGTACTATGTTCCCGATATCATTATGAGACTGTATCTGTTTCATTTTATAATTCTTGTATAGCTTTTTGATGTTATGCGTATCATATCTCTATACCCGCTGAGTTCGCCTGGACTCACCCCTGTTAGTTACATTTTCTCTTTCAGGATCAATTACTAGGAGTTGCCAGGAGAGGCCCGACAGTCAATCCTGTCCTGTCGACAACTTCATTATGGTTTCAGTTTTGGTATTTATGTTGTTCCAGAAGGATTCGACGTCGACGGCCAGTCACCAGAGTTCAGCCCACGCGGATGGTGACGAGAGAGGAAGAGCTCCCACCCTGCAAGATTAACACGAGCATTAAGGGGAACACACCGGAGGTTGTCCGGCGGAGCCCATTCCGACACTCAAGTCAGTCCGAGAGTCTTGCAGATGGAAGGAAATAAAGAGAAGTAGCAATAATAATGAATGTAACCCTCTTACCGGAGAGGTTGGAATACCTTTTATATCTGAGGCGGTCCTTACACGTGTCTCCACCTTTCTCTCCACGTCCCCTCAATTGTCAGTTACTGGATAATCCTTGTAAAGGTCTTCGCAGCCATTATATCTGAGCCGTTGCAATAATTAAGATTTTAATGATCGTGTATTATGGGTCATGATTATCCCGTAATTATTAGTGGTAATTATCCACATATCCGAAGAAAGGGGACAGTTGCTTGAGGTTGGTGATCCTTGGGCTTCGCTACCCCGAGGTGATCTCGGGGTCCTTTGGCCCGGGGGCGTCTCGGGCATTCACCTTTTTGAGATGATCTCGGAGACCTGACCCCCTGAGGTGATCTCGGGCGGGTGTCATCCTGGATCGATCTCAATAGTATGTCTACCCGAGGTGGTTTCGGGAATCCATCGTCCTAAGGGGCCTCGGGAATCAAGGAAAGAGAGTCATTCAGACTCGGTAGATCTTGCCACATAGCTTCTTCAGTCCACGTATCAGTCATGGGGTGTTCGACCCCATCACAAGTCCCTTTCTTCATGTCTAATCGAAGGAAGTATGACTGACTGATTAGATTAGTGTTGTAACGAAAAAGCTATATTATGGTGGGTCCCTACACCCATTACTACTTCATTGGCGACACGTTGGGTCCGAGGAATCGAAACATTCTTCCCTTCGTCCCAGGGTCTGAGGCAGTCCTTGTTTGAATTAGTCTTCGAAAAGGCTTCAACGACTTTCGAGGTACAGCAATGATAGTCGCCCATCACTCATAAAAGCGCATGAAGCCCTTCAATGGCAACAAAACCCTTTCGCGAATTCGCCTTCGCCACGTGGCCCAATATCTCTCCTCGTGATATCCTACTGACATGTGCAGCTTCGGCTGACATGGTGGTAGGCTCACATCAAACGACTACTTAGTGGTGACGCCTCAAGGTAGTTGTTTCACACCGTCCATGTGTCTTACCCCCATTGTACACACGCAGGCGGCTTCCCCCTATAAAAAGGGGAGGCGAAGACGTTCAGCCACCTTCCTACCTTATCGCTTAGCAGAGATCGTCTTCGTCTTCTTCCCTAAGGACTCTTCCTCGCACGTAAGTCTTCTACTTCCTTCTCGTCCACTTCCTTAGGAGCCATGGGTAAGGAGAGCAAGAAAGACCAGGGTAAGAGAGAGGTTCCAGAGGAGGGCTACCAGGTGGAGTGGTATGAGTCCGTCTCTTCTAGAGTAAGGTCGGAAGCTCTACAAACGGTCGGTGAGGCTTATGGCATTTCGGCCGAGATGGCGATGGTCATCCCTAGGGTGGACCAGACGTCGGAATAACCTCCTCTAGGTCTCTTTACCTTATTCCTAGGACAAGTAGAGTCAGAGCTCTGTTTTCCTATTCTCCCTTTCTTCATGAATGTAGCCTCCTATTTTGATATCCCTCTCCACTAGATGGCTCCCAACGCCTTCGCTCAGATGGGCGGGGCATACATCATCTTTAAACTCTTCGACATCCCCTTGACCCCCCCCCCCCGCCTTTTTCATTCCTTCTTCATTCCGATTGGCTCGCGAGAGGTATTTAGCTTTACAGTACGCCCCAGCCATAGGTTCTTAGGGAGGTTCCCTTCTTCTCATAAAGGATGGAAGGAGAAGTTTTTCTTCATCCGACTACCCCACTGTCTTTTCAATTCCCATCGCTGGACGGAGAATCTGCCTGCTCCCCCATTACTGGGAAACTTTCTATAGGATCCCGCCTTTCAACGAGCTAGGAGCATTCTCTCCGGCATGGAGTTCAGCGGCCCGGGCTTGGTACAGAGTGATGAGCTCATGTACTGAGCGGGCCTTAGCCCTAAAGATACCCGCATCAGCCCCAGCCTCGATAAGTTTGTCTTTTCCATCAATGCCTGTTAATTCTAACTGATGTTCTGTTGCATGTCTATTGCATAGAACATCATGCTCTCAAAGGCGATGAACCGGCTTATCAAGTGGGATGAAGCCAACAAGGGGGCCCTGGATCCTCTCCAGCCCCTCTCGTTTCACCCTCTGCCTCAGCCGAGGCCTCGGAGGAGACTGCCGAATCATCCGGTGAGCATGCAGCGCTAGAGCGGGCAGAGTTTCCTGCCGTGCCCCAGACACCTGCCGACCAAGGGATGCCGTGACTGTCCGTCGACCCTGAGACTCGCGTCCCTTCGGAGAGTGATCCTCCTCTTGCCATTGTCCATATAGGGGAGGCTGTAGAGAAGTCCTCACCTCCTGCCGACCCACAAAGGCCCAAATTCTTTAGGCGTCAAAAGAGGAGAATCCCGGAGGACCTAGCCCTGAGACGGAACAGGTTACACCACCTCGATCCCAGCACACTCCCTTCCATTCCTGAGGAGGGCATTCCCATCTCCGATGATGAGGATGTCGTCCCCCTGTCTTCGCCTTCCCAGCAGACTGCCCCTACAGGGACAGGCGGTCAAGCCCCCGGCTCCTCCCCGGTCGCTTCTTCTGAGGCCCTGAAAGGCAAGCAAGCATTGTCCTCCCAGCCTCGGATGCAGCTCGACCGCCTGCGCAAAAGGCTTGACGGGCCTCGGAGGCTGCCACACAGTCCTTCCACCCGGTACAATTTAAGGAAGTCCCTGTCGAGGGCCTTTCTTCCGAGGGGGCCTCCAGTTCAGAGGAGGACAACTCTGACCCCTCCACAGTGCCACCTAGAGCTCCCACTGTCCAGCCACTCCCCCCGCGTAGAGACTCCTTACCCTCCGTGAGCCGAGTTGACACCCCGAGAAGTCAAGGAGTCTCAGGAGGGGAAGTCGTGTGAGTCTCTGTCGGGCCTCTCACTACCCTCCGTGAGTCTCTTTTGAAGGTAAGTGTTCCATGCTTCATAGGTTACTTCCCTTCATGTCTTGTAACTCCTTTGCACTATATAGGCGGCTCAAGACTACCTGACAATCGACCGTCACTTGTACGCCTAGTCGAAGATTGAGGTCTTGACTCACCGAGCATTGAGAGCAAAGGTCGCAGCCGACTATGAACATAGGGCGGGACTCATGCAAGCGGGGGTCAGCAGAGCTCTCCGAGTGAAGGTGGAGCATCAACTGGACACCCTCCTAGCAATGGAGTCTTCCCTACATAGTTCCCTACACCGGGAGCGTTTGATGTCCAAGAGGATTGTAGCCCTCACAGATGACCTGCTTCGGGTGACTCAGGAGCGAGACCGGCTTCAAGAGAGGGAGAAAAAGATGTTTGGGGATATCCGACTTCTGGAGACTTCGGCCGGAAAGTTAAATGAGCACATCAAAGACCAAGCGCATCAGCCAACCCAGAAGGAATCTGACATCAAAATATTGCAGTGTTTACATTTTGCAATCAATTCTCCCAATGAAAGAGTGACATTATCAAAATATTTAGTAAAAATAGAAGATTTTATAGGAGAAACTTCCCAAACTTTACAAGTAATTGCATTGATAGCGGTATTAGAACTAGTATTATCAACTGACATTGAAAATATATTATGAGTTAATTTATATTATTTTGAAATTAAATATAATAATTGTGAGATGTTGTGAGCACTATGTGATTCATCAAAAACTCTATAAGGTAACAATCTTTTTTAGATATTTAATTTAGGAGTTATCGATCCAATAGTAGTCACACCTATATATGAATGTATTTGCCAATGATCACTCTAAATATCAAAACATTAAAAAAAATATTATTTAATTTACTAAATTCTATAATTAATTTTCTCCGATGTTTTATTAATATTTTAATTGTTACTATAAGTGTAGTTCTAAGAATACGTTTAGCAAAAGGATTAAAAGATTTTCTTTTACAATATCTTCAAAAGTATAGTTAGATCCAAAACTAAATGAAAGATATTCTATGAAAATAAATCTAATTAATGATTCTCTTAATTTATTATCAGAATATAAAATAAACTAGAATAACTACTTCAACTAGTGGAAAATCTAGATATCTGTGCTTGAGCACGATCAATTCCATATTCCATCGGGTGCTTCACTTCTACGTATCGTTTCAAAGACCCATAGCCATAGTTGGCTTAGAATTTGTGGAAGCATTGCAATGCTTACCTTTTGCAAGTAATTCTCCCGACGAAAGAGTGATCTTATCAAAATGTTTAGTAAAAATAGAAGATTTTATAGGAGGAACATCCCGAACCTTATAAATACTTGCATTGATACTTCCTTGTGTTTCGGGCATCACGGTCGGATTCGGAAGTTGCTCGGTATCATCATTGATGGATTGACGGATTCGTTATTTCATTGCGCCTCTGAAATCAAGATGATAAACCTCCTCACCGTTGGCCACCTTCTTACCCTCAGCATCCTGCCATTATAGTCGAAACTCGAAAGAGAAAGTCGAAAGTGTGTAGAATTGGAGTCAAAAGCATGTAGAAATTGCGGAATTGAGATTGAGAGTAGAGATTATGTGTGTCAAAATAATGAAATGAGCTCTCTATTTATAGAGTTTGGAGAGTAACAGACACTAAATCGTAGTTATTGATAAAAAAAATGGTTAAATGATCTCAATCGTTGAAAAAAATACAAAATCTCCCCTCTTTTCATCCACAATGTCTAGAACTGTCGGTTAACTGGCAATTCTAACAGTCAGAACCGCTAGTTAACAGGCGGTTCTAAAGGTCCAATAAAAAAACAATTGAACCGCTGGTTTGAATCGACGATTAACCATAGATTAACGATTTTTTTAGGTTGCATCCTACTGGCTGGTTACAATTTTTAAACCGAAACCGGGTCAGCAGGTACCCCACCCGTTAACTTAGTTTCAGGTCCAAGCAGGGTTCGAGTCTACCAATAGGGTTGTAAATTAACCAAATGTTCATGAACAAACCTGGTGTTCGACTTGATAAGAATTTATTTATTTCGATTAATATACACATGATCAATTAAATAAACAAGTTTGAACAACTTGTTAAATTAAACAAAGCTTGAACACATTGTTGGGACCTTGGCGTCTAGCTAAAGGGGGGTGAAAAGTAACTTTTCGATTTTGTCTACAAGAATGTTAGCAAAAACACAAGAACAAAATCAAAAGCAACAAGAAACAATGATAACTCCCTAATTTACTTGGTATCCGCCTCCAAGAGGTGACTAATCCAAGGATCCACACCACGCACACAAGCTTCACTATGAACATCTCCTTGAAGGTGGAGAAACCTTCACAAGATATTCTCTTCCTCTTGTATAAGATGGAAATTAGAGTAGGAGGAAGAGAAGGAGACTTTCAGCACTTAGAATGGGATCTTACACTTAAGAACCGCAATCATATTCTGCTCCAAAATCTCTCCTTAAATAAAGGAGAGAGCTATTCCTTAAACAATCCAACTCCCGACAAGGGCAGTCAACTGATTCTTAGCCAGTGGCTAGCCAACGGCTAGCCCAACGGCTATTTTTTCGAAGTAATCAGTCGACTGGTCTAGGACTAGTCGACTGATCTTTCTGTGAGTTTCAGTTCTTCACTAGCAGTCGACTGACCCTTCCCGCAGTCGATGCCCAGCTTACATTTCCACTCAAACTCACTCCGAAGTCCATCCTTTCCGTATGCCTTGAAGTCCACTCCCTTGGCTCGCCCCTTGAAGTTCTCTTCCCTTGGCTTTCGTCCCTCGGATGCGCACACAAGCCCACGGCTTGCCTCCATGTCATCCTTCGTGTATGCCCTTGAAGTCTACTTCCTCGGCTTTCCCTTGGAGTCCTCTTCTTTCGGCTCTCGTCCCTCGAATGCGTACTTTCTGTGTGATTCACCAAGTCCTGCATGACTCAAACACACATATCAAACCAACATGACAACCTAACTTAACCATATTGACACACACATCAAAACCATGATCCACTTGATCATACTTGGGTCGATTGCCCCAACAATCTCTCTCTTTTTAATGTGTGACAATATGTTTATGTTAGGTATAATAATAACAATTGAAAATTAAAGACATAGTAAATTAAGAAGCATAAACATGCATCCTCCCCCATAACCTATGCCCTCCACATAATTTTCAATTTTCCACAAGTTAAGTTACAAAACTAACTTAAACCTCCCAATTCTCCCCCTTTGACACCATCAAAAGGATTTCTCCAAGCAATATTAACTATTGGCAACAAATATGAATACTTTTCTTTTTCTGAAACCCCCAGAAATCAGAAATCAGAAAGACCAGTCGACTGAGACAGTTATCAGTCGACTGGTGCCTTTGTATTGCCAACTTACAAAGAGTTCAGTCGACTGCCCCCATGGGCAGTCGACTAATACATTTCAGTTTGAACATTGCAGTTTCTGAGCCGAAATTCAGAAATACATTATAAATTCCACACAATTTGAAAAATCATGAAATATTGCAAGCATGTTTATTATGATGTATTCTATCAGAGAAAAATATATTTCCATGAAAAATCTAAACATGTTTGACTTTTTGACCAAAACTCAAATTCTTTGAAAATATCTAATTTTAGATCAAACTTATACCCTAGTTTTGAAATCATGTGTTTTGTAAACTTATGTCATAATAAATAAAACACAGAAATATTTTTAAATTGTTTGAAATGTCCAACTATGATTTATGGGCAAGATGTTCATTAATTAAACATTTGCTTTCCTCATAGTTGGTCGATTTTCAATAATGTGATACATCCAATAATCCAACAATATACCATAGGCATAAGTGAGTTATTTGTATCATCCTAACATCTCATGTACTACCTTATTATTACATTACCCCAAGGCCAAATTTATACTTCTACAAAACACATACCAAATTCTCTTCTTAGAGATGTGAACTCCGCTTCGGGTAGTGGCTTGGTAAATATGTCGGAAAGGTTGGATTTTGATTCAACATAATGTAATTCAATGTTACCCCTTGTCACATGATCCCTAATGAAGTGATGCTTCACTTCAATGTGTTTTGTTATAGAGTGATGCACCGAATTTTTGGTCAAATTAATAGTGCTCACATTATCACATAAGACTCGGACCTTGGAGTAATGAAGCTCATAATCCTCTAAGGTGTGCATGATCCAAAGTAATTGAGTTACGCAACCACTCATTGCTACATATTCGGCCTCGGTTGTTGACAAGACAACACATGGTTGTTTTCTACTACTCTAACTAACTAGGGATGATCCAAGAAATTGACACCCACCACTAGTACTCTTTCTATCCAATTTGTAACTCGCATAATCGGAGTCAGTGTACCCAAATAAATCAATGTTTGGAGTTCTAGGGTACCAAAGACCGACATTAAGAGTGCCCTTAATATACCTTAAAATCCTTTTTACCACTACTAAATGAGACTCTTTGGCATAAGATTGATATCTTGCACACATTCCTACCACAAATATATATCCGGTCTACTAGCGGTGAGGTACAACAAACTACCAATCATACTTCTATATTGTTTTCGATCAACTACCTTCCCCTCATGATCACTATCTATCTTGACATTTGTTCCAATGGGAGTAGATGTTACCTTAGCATTTTTTTTAATCCAAATTTCTTGATAATTTCCCTAGCATACTTTGTTTGATAAACATGAGTTCCTTCATTTGTTTTTTTTTACTTGCAATCCTAAAAAGAAAGTCAACTCTCCAACAAGACTCATTTCAAATTCATTTTCTATATGCTTGATAAATTCATAAAGAAACTCATTATTTGTTGACCCAAAAATAATATCATCAACATAAACTTGGGCCACAAAAATGTCTTTATCTTTAGACTTAAGAAATAGAGTTGAATCAATTCTTTTATACTATGCTCGGGGAGCTTGTTTCAACCCATATAAGATTTTTCTCAATTTATAAACATGATTAGGGTAGTCTATGTTTTCAAAACTGGGTGGTTGTTTTACATACACTTCCTTCTTAATAAACCCATTAAGAAATGTGGATTTCACATCCATTTGATGAAGTTTTATACCCATGTGGGCGGCATATCCTAACAAAATTCGGATAGACTCCAATCTAGCTACGGGAGCATAAGTTTCATCATAGTCAAGTCCCTCAACTTAGTTGAAATCCCTAGCTACCAATCTAGCCTTGTTCCTAGTAACTCTCCCTTGATCATCCAATTTATTCCTAGGACCCATCTTGTTGTGATAATTGTACTCTCATTGGGTCTTGGAACTAATTCTCATATTTTACTTCTTTCAAATTGGTTTAACTCTTCTTGCATTGCCAGAATCCAATCCGCATCAACTAAGACTTCATCAATTAAATTTGGCTCTAGTTGTGATATTAAAGCAATTTGACTAGCATGTTCTTTAAAATAGGATCTAGTCCTTACTCCTTATTCAACATCTCCAACTATTTGGTTGATAGGATGATCTTAATGTTGTCTTAAAGTCCTAGAGGTTTTGGGCTCATCCACTTCATGATTATCATTGTCTCTTTCATCATCCGATGCATTTCTTTCTCCCTCTTGATCAATGCCCCCTAAATGTAAGTCTTGGATTGCTTGGGTAAGGTTTTGATTTACTCCTATATCCTTGTCAATGGAGGATTTCCTAGGATAAGTACTAGTAGATTCATCAAAATCTACATTGGATAATTCCTCAATAAATTTAGTCCTCTTGTTATATCCTCTATACCCTCTACTAGTAGATGAGTATCCAACTAAAATCCCCTCATCCGCCTTAGATTCAAACTTTCTTAAGTCATCCTTAGTATTTAAAATATAGACCTTACAACCAAATATCTAAAATAGTGAATTTGAGGAATTTTCTTATTTCATAATTCAAAAGGTGCTTTTCTTAAAAACCTATGAATTAAAACTCGGTTTTGGATATAACAAGCGGTATTTACCGCTTCCGCCCAAAAATAGCTAGGTAAAGAATAAGCATTAAGCATAGTCATAGTCGCTTCTTGCAAAGCCCGATTCCTTCTTTCTACAACCCCATTTTGTTGTGGTATTCTTGGACATGAAAATTCATGTTTGTACCCATTTTCTAAACAAAAGTTTGAGAAGTTTGAATTTTCAAACTCTCCACCATGATCACTCCTAATTCGGTTGATTTTGAGATGTTTCTCATTTTCAACCCTTTTGCTAAATCCTACAAATATCTCTAGAGTTTCATCCTTATGTCTCATGAAATAAACTCAAGTATATCTAGAAAAATCATCAACAATTACTAAGCAATATTTATTTCCTACTAATGAAGGAGTACTATGACAATCAAATAAATATAAATGCAATAATTCCAATGGTAGAGAAGTAGTAGTTAGAGTTTTACCTTTATGTGATGATTTGGATTGCTTACCCTCTTGACATGCATAACACATTTTATTCTTGGCATACTTGATCATTGGTAGTCCTTTCACCAACTCCATCTTGGTCACTCTTGCTATGTTCTTCATGTTAATGTGTCCAAGCTTTCTAAGTCATAGTCATCATTCTTCTTTTGATATGAGACAATTAGTAGAAATATTAGAAGCATAGGAGAGATTAAGATAATAAAGATTTGCTTCCCTATATCCTTCCAATATAATAGTTTTCAAGCTATTGTGCCTAACCAAACATTTATTAGCATGAAACTCAACTCTATACCCGACATCACATAATTGACTAACACTAAGCAAGTTGAATTCCATGTCCTTAATTAAAAGCACTTTATGGATGATGATCGTAGGTGATACCTTAATTGTGTCTCTACTTATAATCTTGAGCTTTTCACTATTCTCAAAAGACACTGTTCCTTCTTTCAAGTAGCTAATTGTGGAGAACTTGCTCACATCACCAGTCATGTGTCTTGAGCAACCGCTATCCACAATCCACTTGTTTGAATCCTTCTTCTCTTCTACCTAAACAACACGAAAAACACAATCTTTTGGTACCCATACACTTGATCCACAAACATCTTTCAAATACTTCTTAGGAACCCATACTTGCTTTACATTGTCTTTAATGGTTTGCTTTCTAAGTGCACCCTTTCTTCCTATAAGAGAAATAAAAGCAACCTCCTTGGTCTTGAGTTTATATCCTATTCCGGCCTTATTGTATATAACTCTTTGAGTACTAATAATCATATCAAGGTTCTTTGAGCCAATTTGAAATTTACTAACGGTCTTGGTGAGACTCTCTACCTTTTCCCTTAATTCCTTATTTTCTTCTTCTAAAGATGACTCATTTAAACCAAAAGAAGAATTATGCATATTGTCCTTAATTGTCATTGATTCTAATTTTTTCCTTTAACATGCAAACCTCATTTTTCAAACTCTTAATTTTCCTTTTAGCATTAAACAAATCATCATTAGTACTAGAAATAATCTTCACAAGCGTAGTAGGGGTAGCTTATATACCTCACTTACCAAGACGTCCGAATCCGAGGATTGACCTCCCCCTTTACTTGAGCTCCCTTCTTTATCATCACTTGAGCTCTTCTCATCTTCGGATGATGTGCATGCTATGTTGTCAACTCCCATTAGCGCAAAATGAGACACGTGGTCTTCTTCTTCTTCCGATGATGAAGGATCACCCCGTGTCGCCTTTAGACTTGTAACCTTCTTGTCTTTTTCTTTTATTTTCTTCTTTTCATCCTTCTTCTTTTCCTCCTTCTTTTCTTCCTTTTTCTTCAAAAGTGGGCACTCATCCACTTTTGAATTGCAGGTATTTTTTTAAAACTGATATTGAATTGCTACTAATTATGAAAAAAAGGTTTTTCAATTCCAAAAGACAACAACGACAAGGATAAAGAAATAGAGTCGTGGGCCAAGAAGGAGCAAGCGGACTTTGTAGCAAACGGTAAAGCGGAATTTCATCTGCTAGCTGTTCTTTCCGCACAAGAAGTTAACCGCATCGGAAATTACAACTCGGCAAAAGAGCTCTGGGAGAAATTCCTGGAATTGCATGAAGGTACCTCAGAGGCAAAACTGGTGCGACGAGACCTTCTTCGAAGCCAACTGACAAACCTCCGAAAGGAGGATGGAGAATCAGTTGCGCATCTACACGTTAAAGTAAAAGAACTAATCACAGACCTTGAAAACCTCGGAGAAAAGGTAACAAGTGAGGACGCTCAAAGGTATGTCTTAAATGCGTTTCCGAGAATCCAGGAATGGACCTCGGTAATCGACGCTTATTTCATTTCGAAAGATTTAGCGGTAAGTATATTAGAACAATTATTTTCTACTTTGGAGCTTCACGAATCTCGTTTGTAGAAAAGAATAAGAAAACAGACATCGTTGCACTGAATACAAGGAAGATCCAACTCGACGGGGAATCCTCGACTGATGACGAAATAACAAAAATGGTAAGCTCTTTTAAAAGTTTTTTTAAAGCTAACAAATTTTCAAGAACACAGAAAAGAAGACGGTCCCCAAAGAAACGAATAATCAGATGTTACAACTGCAAAGAGGAGGGACACTTGAAGGACCAGTATCCTAAACACAAAAACCAGCCAAAGAAGAAAAAGACACTGAAGGCCACATGGGATGAGTCCTCGTCAGAAGAGTCGGAAGGTCAAGAATACGCGGGACTTGCGCTGATAGCAAATCATCAAGAAGGGAGCACTGATGAAGAGGGAGAGACGTCAGAAGAAAGTGACGACGAAAGAGGAACCTCGCTTTTCGAAAGCGACCCGGTAAGTGTGGTTTGTTTTCTTCCTCATGATCAGTTATATCCTGGAGTTAAAGCCTTGATCAAATCTAATTGTAGATTAGAAAAAGAAATTTTGAAATTACAAAATGAATTGACACTTACTTCCTCTTCTGAAAATTTGAAAAATGAAAATGATAATTTGAAAAACTTAGTGCAAAAATTAGAACTTGATATTGCATATTTACACCAAAAGAAAAATAGTTTTCCTGATAATTTAAATTGGTATTTTAAAAATCATAAGGGTCAATTTAAAAAAGTGTCCAACAGCTATATTCCGCCTAAGTTTTTAATTAATCATGTAGACAGGAATTTATTTTGGGTTTCAAAATTTATTTTAAACTGATAAGTTTTTTATTATGTATGTGCAGAATTTTTTTACAAAAATTATGTCTTTTTTATGCACAATTATGTTGTCCATCTACTGAGAATTTTTCAAAAATTTTCGAATATTTTTCGATTTTCAGCTCGAAATTTGAAATTAAAATTTTAAAAATAGATAAATAATTTACTTTTATAGATCTAATTTTTTATGATTCAAATATAGTGGAAAGAACTCATTATAATTTTTTTAAATATTTCGAAGTATTTTTTGAATTTTTTTTAAATTTATTCTTCAAAAACTCATATTTGTTATTTTTTATTCATTTTCTGACTTGATGAACAAATTTAAAGCTGAATTTTTTTTCCAAAATCATGAAAATATTCAAATTTTTATAGATATTCGATTTTTTTAATTAATTGTTTCCAAATTTGATAGAAAAGCATTTTGGTATCAAAGGGGGAGAGTAGGACTATAAATTTTTTTTTAAATTCTAAAAATTCAAAATAAATTCCTCCCTAATTTTTCCCCAATTTTTTTTTGATATGATCAAAGGAGGAGAAATAGGGCTAAGTTAAGGGGTAGACTTTTAATTTACTCTAAATTTAATTTTTTTTTAACTTACACGGTTTGTATTATTATGCATGTTTTTTTTATTTTGTTTATCCTAACTTAACTCGGATTGATGCACAACAAAAAGGGGGAGATTGTAAGTACCCCTGGTTGATTTTGATGTGATCAACCGATTTAAGTTAGGTCCTAGTGTGTTTAATCCCTCTGCTAAGTGTGCAGGAGCTTAGGTACGGAGGAAGTCGAGCGTAAGACGTAGCGGACGAGAAGGATTGTGCGGAGAAGTGAGCTGACGGGCTCGGTAGAATCTGAGGGACGCGGAAGCTGCGGAAGAGTACGCCGATAGAACGAGAAGGACATGCGCGATGTCAGAGGGACGAGAAGCCGGGAGGAAGGACAATCGAGGGGCGAAAGACCGGAGTTGGGTTCGGGTGAGCCTAACTCCGGTTGGCCGAAAATCACCCAGAAAATGAAGAACCGAAAGACTGGTCAGTTTGACCATGTCAAACAAGAGGCTCGAAAAAAAAATTTAATTGTTGCTAAGAAGACTCGATCCCAAGACCTCACCTAAAATATGTTATCATAGTTACCACTTAGGATAACTGGTGATGACAACATGCAGTTGCCGATGTTACTATATAAAGATTACAACAGCGAAGTCTAGAGCAAAAGAAAAAGTCTTAAAGGATAAAACTTTATCCTTTAATCAAATCCAATGGATGCAATTTAATCTCATCCAAGATCAACCGTTCATATTACATCCATGGATCAACGGCCAAGAGAAAATTCCTCAACAATCAACAATCCAGATTTATTCTCTTAGGCTATAAATAGGCTTAGAGTTTTAGCCTTTTCATTGATTCAATTAATTCATTCTTGTAAACTCTCTAAAAGTCTAGCGTGTTATTTTTGTAAGGCTTCTCCGCCACAAGGAGATTTTTATTGAGCGTCCACTGCCTTGGAAGCAACGTTCTCAGTTGCGACCAAGTTTTTTTTTTAAAGATGAGTGTCTCGACTTTTATATTTTTTCCGTCTATTCATCCCCTCTAGCCGGTCCAACCCGATCCAACAGTATCCACCTCTAAGAAGTGACTAATCCAAGGATCCACACCACGCACACAAGCTTCATTATGAACTTCTCCTTCAAGGTGGAAAAAACTTCACAAGATGTTCTCTTCCTCTTGTACAAGATGGAAATTAGAGTAGGAGAAAGAGAATGAGACTTTTAGCAGTTAGAATAGGTTCTTACACTTAAGAATTGCAACCCTATTCTGCTCCAAAGCCTCTCCTTGTTATAGTTGGTGACCCAAATTCTGTTTAATCCGTTAATATTTATTAGATGTTTTCTTATTAATATGTTAATTAATAGATTCTTTATAAATCTGTTAATTAACAGTTTCGTTATTAATTTTTTATTTGACTAAGTATTCTAAGGTCCCTATAAATTGTGTATCTCATAGACAAGTTTAATCAATCAATGAAGAAAGTTATTTGGTTATCTCTTCTTTCTTTCTCTCTACCTCTCTTCTCTCTCTACTTCTCTTTACTTTATTATATGAGAGTTGTCGTTTTTCTGTCGTAATTTCGTAACAAGTGGTATCAGAGTCAGGTTGGATGTCAACCAGGATTAATGACAACGGCAAGTATGAAGGAAAAATCCGCTGCTGCACTATGGCTAAAATTGAAGCAGTTATGCATGACAGAGAAGTCTGGTGAGGTTGATGTTGCCGAAAATCACAGTAATGGTGAACTTCTCATTGCCACTGATGCTGATTTGAAGCAGAGTGAGGAATGGATTCTTGATTCTGGCTGTACATTTCATATGTGTCCCAATCGGGATTAGTTTTCAACATATGAAACGGTTTCGAGTGGTACCGTTTTGATGGGCAATAATGCATCCTGCAGAATTGCTGGTATTGGTACGGTCAGAATTAAGATGTTTGATGGCATTATTCGGACACTTGGTGATGTGAGGCACGTCCCTGATTTGAAAAGAAATCTGATCTCTTTGAGTATTCTTGATTCTAAAGGGTACAAGTATACTGGTGAAGGAGGAGCTGTGAAGATCAGTAAAGGGTCTCTTGTTGTGATGAAGAGACAAAGAAAAACCGCCGATTTATATGTTCTGCAGGGATCCACAGTAATAGGTGATGTTGTCGTCGCAAGGTCATCTATGTCTGATTCTGATGTTACAAGACTTTGGCATATGCGTTTGGGTCATATGAGTGAGAATGGCATGGTTGAATTGAGCAAGAGAGGACTTCTTGATGGTCAAAGTATTATAAACCTAAAGTTCTGCGAGCACTGTGTTTTTGGCAAATAGAAAAGAGTCAAGTTCTCAGTTGGCATTCATAACACAAAGGGTATATTAGACTACATTCATTCTGATTTGTGGGGGCCTTCTAAAGTACCATCTAAAGGTGGTGCTCTCTATATGTTAACTATTATTGATGATTTCTCAAGAAAAGTTTGGGCATTCTTTTTAAGGCATAAGAGTAATATTTTTACTACCTTTAAGGAGTGGAAGGTCATGATTGAGAAGTAGACACGGAGGAAATTAAAGCATCTTCGAACTGATAACGGATTGGAGTTTTATTCTGGTGAGTTTAATGCCTTATGCAGAGCTGAAGGTATTGTGAGACATCATACAGTTCGATATACTCCTCAACAAAATGGTGTCGCAGAGAGGATGAATAGGACTTTAATGGAGAAGGTGCGTTGTATGCTTCTTAATGCTGGGCTACCGAAGTTTTTTTGGGCAGAAGCCACTGCGTATGCCTGCTATCTTGTAAATCGCTCTCCATCAATTGCTATTGAAAGGAAAACTGCACAAGAGGTATGGTCTGGTACTCCTGCTAGTTATTCTAATTTGAGAATTTTTGGATGTCCTGCGTATGCTCATGTTGATAATGGAAAGTTGGAGCCTCGTTCGGTGAAGTGCATATTTATAGGCTTTAGACAAGGAGTGAAGGGATACAAACTTTGGTGTCCAGAGACCGGGAAAGTCATCATCAGTAGAGATGTTATTTTTGACGAGACTAGCATGCTTCAGGGGTCTCCATCTAAAACTCTTTCTGAGGAAGATAAGCAGAAGACAAGCACACAAGTGGAGATTGGGATTGAGCCGATATCTACAAAGACTACTCCAGAGCCTATTCTAGATGTTGTGGATGGAACGAGCTCATCACAAGCACCTTCACAATATTCCATTGCAAAAGATAGGCCTCGGAGAGAAATTAGACGCCCTCAGAGATATGCAGAGGCTGATTTGGTCGCTTATGCTTTAAACGTGGCTGAGGAGATTGATTCCGGTGAAGAACCTGAGACGTATTCAGAAGCAATTAGCTGCAATAATTCTGGTAAGTGGATAATTGCTATGCAAGAGGAGATGGAGTCACTTGGTAAGAACGACACATGAGACTTGGTGAAATTACCTAAGGGTAAGAAAGTTGTTCGCTGCAAGTGGATATTTAAAAGAAAGGAGGGAATACCGAAAGTTGAAGAAGCCAGGTACAAAGCTAGACTAGTTGCTAAAGGTTTCAGTCAGATTCCAAATTCCAGGAGTAGACTTCACTGATGTATTTTCCCCAGTTGTAAAGCATAGTACGATTCGAGCTTTCCTTGGTATTGTGGCCATGCATGACTTAGAGTTGCAGCAGCTGGATGTGAAGACAACATTCTTACATGGGGTACTTGAGAAAGAAATTTATATGCAACAACCAGAAGGTTTTAAAGTCTCAGGAAAAGAGGATTATGTATGCTTGCTGAAAAAGTCCCTTTATGGTTTGAAGCAGTCACCTAGGCAATGGTATAAAAGGTTTGATTCATTTATGATTACTTATGATTTCAGAAGAAGCTGCTATGACAGTTGTGCCTACTTTAAGAAAATTGATGATGGATCATTTATTTATCTGCTCTTATATGTTGATGATATGTTGATTGCGGCCAATAATAAGGAAGAGATAAAAAAAGGTCAAAGACCAACTAAGTAAAGAATTAGAGATGAAAGATTTGGGAGCTGCAAAGAAAATACTTGGGATGGAGATTCTGAGAGACAGAAAGGCAGGTAAATTATACCTAAGTCAAAAAGGGTATATTGAGAAAGTACTTCATCAGTTTAACATGCATTCTACCAAGTCTGTTAGTACTCCGTTAGCTGCACACTTTAGACTTTCAGCTGATTTATGTCCACAGTCAGATGATGAGGTTAATTATATGTCACGGGTTCCATATTCTAGTGCAGTGGGATCTCTCATGTATGCTATGGTTTGTACACGCCCAGATTTATCATCTGCAGTGAGTACAGTTAGTAGATACATGACAAATCCTGGTAAAGAGCATTGGAAGGCAGTTCAGTGGATTTTCAGATACTTACGAGGGACTTCTGATATTTGTTTGCATTTTGGGAGAAATAGAGATGCAATTATTGGATATGTTGATTCTGACTTTGCAGGTGACCTTGATAAAAGAAGATCACTTACGGGGTACGTATTTACTGTTGGTGGTTGTGCTATCAGTTGGAAAACTACTTTACAAAATACAGTTGCATTGTCCACTACAGAGGCTGAGTATATGGCTATTACGGAAGTTTGTAAGGAAGCTATTTGGTTGAAAGGACTCTTCAGTGAGCTTAGCAAAGACTTGCAGATTACTACAATCTTTTGTGATAGTTAGAGTGTCATTTTCCTCACGAAGGATCAGATGTTTCATGAGAGGACAAAACACATTGATGTGAGGTATCATTTTATACGTGATGTTATTGCTCGTGGTGATATTATTGTTAGGAAAGTCAGTACTCATGATAATCCTGCTGATATGATGACTAAAGCACTCCCTATAGACAAGTTTAAGTATTGCTTGGACTTGGTTGGTGCTAGATGCTGAGATTTACCTGTGGGGGTTTTGTGGAAGAGGTGGGGAATGTTCTTTTGAAGATTTATGGAATTCGCGTCAAGGTGGAGATTGTTATAGTTTGGTGACCCAAATTCTGTTTAATCCGTTAATATTTATTAGATGTTTTCTTATTAATATGTTAATTAACAGATTCTTTATAAATCTGTTAATTAACAGTTTCATTATTAATTTTTTATTTGACTAAGTACTCTAAGGTCCTTATAAATTGTGTATCTCATAGACAAGTTTAATCAATCAATGAAGAAAGTTATTTGGTTATCTCTTCTTTCTTTCTCTCTACCTCTCTTCTCTCTCTACTTCTCTTTACTTTATTATATGAGAGTTGCCGTTTTTCCGTCGTAATTTTGTAACACTCCTTAAATAAAGGAGAGAGTTGTTCCTTAAACAGCCTAGCTCCCGACAAGGGCAGTCGACTGATGCTCAGCCAGTGGCTAGCCAACGGCAAGCCCAACGGCTAGCCCAATGGCTATTTTTTCAAATTGATCAGTCGACTGGTCCAGGACCAGTCGACTGATCTTTCTGTGAGTTTCAGTTCTGCGCTAGCAGTCGACTGGTCCTTCCCGCAGTCGACTGCCCAGCTTACATTTCCACTCAAACTCACTCCGAAGTGCATCCTTCGCGTATGCCTTGAAGTCCACTCTCTTGGCTTGCCCCTTGAAGTTTTCTTCCCTTGGCTTTCGTCCCTCGGATGTGCACACAAGCCCACGGTTTGCCTCCATGTCATCCTTCGCGTATGCCCTTGAAATCTACTTCCCTAGCTTTCCCTTGGAGTCCTCTTCCTTCAGCTCTCGTCTCTCGGATGCGTATTTCATGTGTGATTCACCAAGTCCTACATGACTCAAACACACATTTCAAACCAACATGCAACCTAACTTAATCATATTGACACACACACATCAAAATCATGATTCACTTGATCATATTTGGGTCGATTGCCCCAACACACATATGTTTAGCTCATTAATGTTCGCGAATAACGTTCGTGAATAATTTTTGCAAACCATATATATTAATTACTCTTAACAACATGCTAAATAAATAAAGAAACTATTAAAATAAACAAAAAAGCAGTTTGAATTATTAAGCTCAATAATCAATCATACAAGTTTAAATTAAGAACTCAATAACATCTACATATACTAATCTCAAGCCAAGTTTAAACCAAGTGACCGAAGTGTATGGGCCCATGTGACCGGAGTGTACGGGTGACCAGAGCATCTTTTAGGTGACTAAGAGACGATGTTATCGGCAACCGGAACAAAGTGACAAACTATTTTTTTGCTAATTTAGGGATATTTGTTGTTAATTACCGACGATTTTTTTTTGTCTCAAATAACGTTACTAATTTGTGATGAATATTTTTTACTACTAAATTAGTATTTTTGTAGTGTTCTAAAATGCAGTAAAATCTTGATGTGAAGACACACCATAGCACATGCAAGTTAATGTTGTTCTTACTTGGTATCTATTTTTTTAAGATAACTATTTCAAATGTCCACTCCAAACTATTCACTTCCATTAAACCCTTATGAATTTCCATCAAGTGCATGGGACGCAATACAAACACCTAAAAGAGATGATTAACGAGGTTTTTTAACCTCGGGCGACTGATCCGGCTCCACAGAAATGTTTTCACCGATTGACAATGTAAATCGGGAAGTATTTGTGGTGGACGGTCCAAAAGCCCAAAGTCCTAGGGTTCACGTACCATTTGGAGAAAAAATTCTTATAAAATACGTCATAATTAGGGATTGAACCGCGAATACCAAAAAAGATAACTAATTTTCCGCTGGACTATAATCTCGAGAGCACTATATAAACACATAAACTATATAAACACATAAAGAGCATTTACATTGGAGAATCATAACTACAATTCAAGTGTACACTCCTCTGACGTAGCAAAGTAAACTGATTGTTGAGAAAAGGGAGGAGTTTGGAGGAAGTTATTACTTAGAGCATTATTGGTTGGTGAGAGATTTATAAAATTAAAAAAAAAAGTGATCAATAAAAACTAAAAAATTTGAATCATGATAAAAATGAGATTTATAATTAAAAAGTAATAGTAAAAACTCAAACGTTATTTTTTTTTGTTGAGGATGAAATTTATAATTAGTAATAAAATAATGTTACATTGTGATTTTTGATTTAATATAGAAAAATATATGATTTATAATATAGAATAAAAGAAAATTATAAGGAGGTTTTTTCATTATAAAGAATAATAAATTTTATATTTTTAATGTGATATTGATATGATAGTTTAGAGATTAAAAAAACTTATTAATAAGTTTTGTCATTGAAAATGTCTTTAGAGTTAGAACCGTCAATTTGGATTAGACGCGTCGGATTGGTCGTCCCGTTAAACAATTTAAATGAGTTGGATTAAAATTTTATCAATCCAAACCCACCGCAGACCAACCCGCCTAGGCGGCTAGGCCGGCGACCCACATGGGTCGGCCCGCGATGGGTTCGAGTTGGCTCGCGGGTTAAGAAACACATGTTAATTAAATTTTATGTCAATTTATTATCTTTCTTTGTTATAATTTTAAAATAATAATAATACTTTTTTCATGAACATGAGTATTCATTTGTATCCATTTATTTTTAATATACATGTTTCTAGATATATTTGATTGATAAATCTTAAAATATTGAAGATATGAATTTTTAAAAAAAATTGTTTTCTATTTTTGATGGGCCCGCGGGTTAGCCTGGCTAACCCACGGCCAGTCTTCGATTGGGTTAAGATGAGGATTTCTCAACCCACCAAGATGACTAGTCGGTCCGTCTTGCCCTGTCAAATAGCCGGCCTGTTACGAGCCGTCCGTCCATCACAGGTTGACCCATCTGACAGGTCTACTTAGAGCATGTAGTGAATGGGCATAATTATGGAGAAAGCAATGGAATTGAGTCGAGCGGCCTCATCTCATTCAATGCATTAAACTGCAAAACCGGTGGGATTAATCTCCCCTCTAATTGCACCTCCTCAACACATGTGACTGCTTTAAATACCTTGTCCAGTGTCGCTGGAGTCGATATAAATTGGGACGCGGAGTATTCACCATTCCACATCCATATCACATCTGATAGCATTTTCTCTTCTGTTCTGATCATGGGGACTCCACGGATCCCCATTTGGAGTGTCTTTGGTGCAGTCGTATTGTTGTTGGTGGCCGCCTCATGCTCAAGTGCTACGACGCCGACTGAAACATCGGTTGTCGGCTCAACCGAGTGTCTAGATTGTGCGCAGAAGAACATCAAGAGTGAGAATGCAGCCAAAGGTACCATATCAATCAGCCCAATGTTAATTTCTAATTTCCAATTCAATTGGTTAATTATACTTTAGCATGCATGTATATATAGGATTACGCGTAGTCATCAAATGCAAAGTAAGCGACGAGAAATACGAGATCAAATCTGTTGGCGCTGTCGATGGCAATGGCCACTTCAACGTTAAGCTCCCGAGCGACCTCCTGCAAACCAACGGCGAGCTCAAGCAAGAATGCTTGATGCAGCTCCACAATGCTCCCAACGCGCCCTGCCCAGACAAGAATGGACTCACCAGTCCCTCCAGCAAACTAATCCTCAAATCTAAGGGCATCTTCGCCGCCGCCGGGAAGCTGTTCTTCAACTCGGCAACATGCGTCTCCGCCACATTCATACCACCCTACAGCGACCCCTGGCACGAAAAGCCCAAGTACTCATTCCCACCCTTCCATCTTCCACACTTAGTCTTCCCGCCCAAGCATGACTTCAGCCATCACTATCCCATCTATACCCCACCGACACCGACCTATAAGCCGGCACCAAAGTACAATCCGCCGTCAGGAGGACACTATAACCCACCGACACCGACCTATAAGCCAGCGCCGACGTACAAGCCACCATCCGGAGGATACTATAATCCACCAACACCAACGTACAAGCCAACGCCTAAGTATAAGGCACCATCGGGAGGACATTATACTCCACCGACGCCAACATACAAGCCGACACCGACTTACAAACCGCCTTCAGGAGGAGGGTATTATAACCCTCCCGCGGCACCAACGTACAAGCCAACTCCAATGCCGGACTACAAGCACCCAATATTTAAGCACCCAATATTTAAGCATCCAATATTTGGCCACCCACACATCTATAAGAAGCCCCCAATTTGGCCTCCACATTCCTACTGGCCCGGCCTCCCGCACACCAAGGCGAATAAGAAACCATAGAAGAAGATGAAGAGGTTTTTGATATGCATTGCATGAAGGTAAGGGCAGCCAATACTATGCATGTAGTTGCTGCGTAATAATTCATGTTTTTTGGGGAGGTATGTGTGAGGCATTTGTGTTGGGCGAAGGTTCTCTTTTCCATATTACTTTGTGTGTAATATATAAAAGCAATTGATTGCCTAGTTATTCAATTGAGTACTGTTGTAGTGTTGTGTATGATGTTACGAGCAAATGTAATAATTAAAACTTAATTTCTTTGCTCGTTTGGCTTTTAAAATTTTTGCATTGACTCAGTGTACTTAATTTATTATTCCACAATTTAAATGCAAAATGAGAAATGTTATCGTGTAGAATTCAAAGAAACCACGCGCTTAAAATAGAGATTTAGTGAAATAGGAGAGTAATAGATATCGTAGGTTAGTTTTGTTTGAAGAAAATATTCTCTTCGAAATTATATTTTGGATGTTGCTACATTTGGCAAGTTGAAAAATTATGATTAGAAACTTTCAACTTTTGGGTGAGTCCATTTTGTCAAAGATTTTATATGTGTGTGTGAAGTAGTTATCCTCAGTGATGTGCGCGATTGCAGGTCGCTAAATTTTTTTCTTTTTTTATTTATTTTTACTTGCAATTAAATCATTTAATGTTTTATCTTTAAAATTGAAGAATTAGATTATAATATTAAGCAAAAACGAAAAAATGAAAAATGAAAAAAAAAAAATATATGATACTCATACGAGGTGTGCGGGATATGATATATAGATAGAATAATAATGATACGATGCCTAATTCATCTGCGACTCTCACATACATTGGAGCGCCTCACACACTCAATCGGGTATGAGTTGAATACCATATCAGATCCATATAAAATACAAATCATCTTTTCTTGTCATCGCCCAATTTGTTTTGTTTTTTAGTTAGATCCTACTCTTCCAACCAACTAATTAATTCCACAATTTTGGAATGATTAATCCGATCCCAAAAAAAATTTTCATCGACCACCAAAATAAATCGAAAAACACTCGTGAAAGCTCATCTAAACTGTTAACATTCTTAGACTTGCTTTTTGCTTGAAAAAAATAAATCCTACGATACACCATAATTGAATTAGAATCTAAATTTTTTTAATTATCCATTAAAAACTTAACATTATATCATTACCCCGAATGTTATCACCCATTCATGAACTTTTTTTTTTACCCATTCATGAACTTATGTAAGCCTTCTTATTACAATTGAATTATAAAGTTAAATTTTTTTAATTATCCATTAAAAACTTAACATTATACCATTACCCCACCCCCCATGTCATCACCCATTCATGAACTTATAAGCCTTCTTATGAACTCACGTACGCCTGCCAATGTCCCTTTTGTTCATGCTTGTTTTCCTCACCGTATTGGTTGGCTTGATTCCAAACACAAGCCTCAAATTTCAGTGCGTGTCACTGGACCTATTTGGTGTCTTGGAAGACAGACATGAAGGTCAAGAGTACTTGACGACCAACTTTTCTGTCGCAAAGTGTCATCCGGTGTCACTCATCTTGCTTGGTCTCTAGGAAAGTCCAGCGGACCCTGAAATTTAGCTAGTCATTACGAGAGGACCACCCAGGGCTATCTCGTGGGAGATGTATTTGATATACATAATTGCATTCCTGGTGACAAATCTTTTTTGTAGAAAGAATAAGTCGCAAGAGACAAATAGAAAATGTCTTTTAAAAAAAAAAAAAAAAAGATTGCTTGCCCACGAATCTACCCAAGAAGAGAAGCCATCTTCTTCTCTAATCAACAAGCTGCTTCTCATCAATGATATTAGGAAAAAGGGAGAGTTAATGGTCACTCCACCACCTTCTCTTGCACATGAAAGAAAATGCAGAGACGAAGGAAATCGTCAAGCATGGTGAGGAGGCAATTGATCTTTGTTCCCCTTGGAAGTGTTATGGTCAAGGGCAAAGCGAAGTAGAGAAACAGTAGAAGCATGTCGGAGAGCTAATCATCGAAGTGGAGAGGTAGAAGAACGATATAGGTTAGTTTTGTGTTATAGTAAGAAATTACTAATCTACCAACACAACCTTAACCGCACTTACAAAACAAAGATTTTCTCACCATATCACGTATTCTCTCATCAGAATTTTCCAAGATGATGGAAATGAGATAACCCGTGACTAAATTTTGATGTCCTCTCTTCTCTCACGAGAAAGAATTTTCTGGTGGAATAATATGCTAAAACCGAAGGATCACTATCCGTTCTAATAATTCATTATAATTATGTGAAAAATTAACGTTTGGAATGAAGTTGACTAGCATTCCAGTATTAATCATGATGCTCCACTTAAGCTTGCCAATCTATGATTATGGCTGAAACAGAACTCGTTTTAATGTAGACACAAATAATTGAAGAAGATCGATTGTGCAAGGTTGGTTTAATTTATACAAATTCCTGTAAGAACACGAACGTTCTTCAGTATCCATACTTCTACCAGGCAGTCTAATTTATCAAGGATGTGATTCAGTCTTCTATCTCGGACAAGGCTGCAACATGTATTACCATATTTACCAACTGAGAGTAAATTTCATCTATCCTTCTCATATTAGATGAATTTCCCAGCATTTGATCTTTCCAAGTAGTTTACCCAAAAATTTATATGTCTATTGAAGAAAATTCAAAATGATACAATAAAATGAATGATGAAGCAGAATCAATCTCTACTTTATTCCCTAGTTTGGTCTTCTGTTTATCGTTTGATAAAACAAACGATCAAAGAATACCAAAAAAGCAATTAACAATGGTAAAAATTTCTTGCAATTAGAACAAAAACTCGTTTAAAGCTATCTATTGTCCTAAAAACAAAGACCAACTTGTAGCAATCTCACGCTACCAAATCACAATCAAAATGGGGAATAAAGAGGCAAATTTTACCGGAAGCGCTGAGAAATGGAATGAATCATCGAGAAGGAAAAAGTGAATCACCGGTGCGCGGTCACAAGCGTCTCAATGAATCTGAGGCCGTCGTACCTCGGCACGAACTTGTCCTCGGCGCTCCGCTTCGAATCAGATCCCGAAGCATTTTTCGGTGATCCCGATCCCTAAGCATCGCACAAATTCATCACGAATCCGTAAGCAATCTTAATGAATCGACAGGAGATAAGGTTTTGCGTACCTCTTTAGTGGGGGCGGATGGGGAAATAACCGCGAAGAAGTAAGGAGTGGCCGCGGCGGCGAGGGTAGCAGAGAAGGAAGCCGCGAGCCAAGCAGCGATGGGTCCGGCCTTGATCATCTCGTCGACGTCTTGCCCTTTCTCGCTCGAACACCGGAGAAGCTCTGAAACCCTTCCCAGAGCGCCGCGCTTTGTTTCCGGCCCCTTCGCTTTGTCGGGCAATAAATTGAATTGAACAGCGCGTTTAGGTTCCGCCTTGACAACGTGTCCAATGAATAGGATGGCGCCCGTGTCGAATAACCGCGTTTTGCTGGGTTTTGTGTTCAACGACGATCGAGGAGGGAAAGATGTTCGGCCAGCGAAGACGGACAAATTTAGAAGGTGTTTGATTTCTTTCATTTTTTATTTTTATTTTTTAAAAAATTATATTTTTGTATTTTTTGAAAAATAACTTTATTTAATTCTCTATTTTTTTAGAAAATATTATATTTTTTCTAAAAAATAAAATTGAAAAATACAAATCAAATATATTTTCCAGAAAATAATATTTTTTATCAAAAATAAAAATAAAAAACAGACTGAAAAATATAAATCAAACGCACCCTTAACATGGCTCACTTGGATTCAAGAGATAAGATTTTTTTTATACACCAAGTTTAATTGTGGCTTTTCTTTTATTTTTATTTTTATTTTTATTTTTTATTTTTTATTTTTAAGAGCACACGTATTTATCTGGCCTTTGTGGGCTTCATATTCAGCATTGAACTAATGCGGTCAAAGGTTTTTTTTTTTCCATTAGCACCATCTATCCTGTATGATTATTTTTTAGGATGATTGGTTATATCCTAAGAAAATTTATCATTAATTATTAAGATAAATTTGAAAATACTAATAATAAATGACTAGCAACACAACATCTCAGGTTTGTCATCCTACTAAAGCAATGACAACTTTAGGAATAGGGGCGTAGCCACCTTAATGAGAGGGGGTGCGATCGCCCCCTCTCAAATTTCATTAAAAAATAATATATATATATATATATATATATATGTATTATTATTTTAATTAGTCAATTTATCATCATTTGTTCTCAAAAATTAAAATTGACATATATCACATAATTAGAAAACTCATGACCTAAGTTATCCATTAATATCACTTTTATAAGAAAATATAGCGATTTGAAATATTAAATATTGAATTTTGAAAATAAATATATAATAATAAACCGATGAGCTAATTTGTAAGACATGAAGTGAGGGTGTTAAATTAAAATTACATTTGATTTAAACTAAATTCATGTACAGAGATAAGAATTATATTGGTTCAGACTAGGATTGATTTAGAGTTGATTTGGTTAAGTTATGTCTGAAGCAAGTTTAATGTTTAAACGGGTTCGATCGATTTTTCGACTTTGAGTCAAAAAAAAAAAAGTTTTGGAGATCGACGGATCATTGTTTCAACTAGAACTAAGAGTTATGGTCAAAATTTTTGAATTTAAATTTATTTTCGGCTCCTTAAATTTGAAATTTAGAATTTTGAAGGATAAAAATCGATCTACAACAATATTTGAGATTATTGAAAATTGTCCCTCCTAATCGAAAATTCTAACTCTGAATAAGAATATATCATTAAGGTCTATGCATACGAACCCCATTATTTTTAATATATTAAATATATTTTTATATAAAGTTTTTAAAAGAATGGAAAAAATATGATTTACGTGATGAAAAATTTAAAATTTGATGATTGGATTCTCCAATCAAAACTTCAGTTATGGTTCCAATAGATAGAGGATAGAGCAAGGGCTCTCTTTTATAATATTTTAAATTTATTTTTAATTATGTATATTATTTTATAAGATCTAATTTATTCTTTTTCAATATCTCTAAACTTTAACCTTCTTTCGTTATGTTTCTTCTTTGTTGTGATGTTTTCTCTTCATAGATAAGAACATGAATTAGAAATTTTTTATCCATACAGTGCAAAATAAAAATATTAAACTGCATTTGGATTGAGTCATTTTCCTTTTATTTTCTCATTTCTTGGAAAATGACTTTTAGATATTCTCTAATTTTTTATAAAATGATATCTCCTTTTTTAGAAAACAAATGTGGAAAATACAAACCAAACACTATTTTCAGAAAATTACATTTTCTCGAAAAATTAAAACAGAAAATAGACAAATCATACACAGCCTTAGTTTTCTCTGAGTTCCCCCTCATCTCCTTTTCCAACTTCCCATCTCTATGTTTCTCTCGCTCGTGAGATTGGGAATGAGAAAATAAACCTAATGTTGTCACGTTAATCTAATTGGTGCTATCAGACTCCTTGATTGAGTTCAAATGATGTATTTGTCTGTATTATGTTCAATCAAAATAAAGGATTATATTATTTTTGAGCAATAGCGAGTTAGATACCTTTATTATTTCGCTTTAAATGATATATTTGTCTTATTATCTAGAGGTAAGAAGCAACGATGTCCTCTAAATGACCATTTCTTACCATTATTCAAGTATACTGCATCTGTCTTATTAGCACATGTTGGACAAGCATTCTTGGCATATGTGTTCCAACCAGACAAACATCCCAAACCTGGAAAGTCACTCACCGTCCAAAGCAATGCAGCCTGCATTTGAAACATTTCTTTGTTGCAAGCATCATAAGTGATAATCCCATTTTCCCACAAGTCCTTCAATTCAATCAATTAGGGACGTAAATATACATCAATGTCGTTTCCTGGTGCTTTGGGACCTGGCATTAAGGTGGATAAAATAATCGAATGAGACTTCATAGATTCCAAGGTAGCAAATTGTAAGGCATTAAAACAACAGGTCATGT
>JAGFNQ010001658.1:0-38042 GCA_024364735.1 Boesenbergia rotunda
AATAGACATGGCAATGGAAGCATGAATATGACAATTGAACAATCATGCAGATAAACGGCAAATAAGCAACATGGCATCAACAAGAGTAGATAAGCATGGCAGGTAAAAGTAGATAAGTCAAAGCATGAAAACATCCGAACAAGTAGCAAAATATGTGTGACTCGAGGTCACAACAACAAAGTCAGAGGGCATACAACCCAAAAGTATCATAGTCAAGTACGCAAATGATAAGACAACAGACATCCGAGCTCAATATCAGTGGGGGGTCGTCATCACGCATAAGGTCATCCATCGTGGCATCATAGGAGCAAGAGACCCTGGTGCAGTACTCACAGAAGTGCACCTCCAGGAAATGTGTGGCTACGCCACTCATCATACCATATCTGCTGGAGTGTGCGGATCCCTGAGACGTCGGTCTCGATCCTGGTCAGTCGGGAATCTAGGGAGCGAAAACCCGAACGAAACTCCTCACGATCTGTCGCCCCCAGCTGAATAAACTCCTGTACAGTCTGATCTAGCTCGGAGATCTGCCAGCGCAGATCAGGCTCTGGCTCGTCGTCATATTCGTCGTCAGCAGGAGGAGCATCGTGTGGTGCCTAAAAATGTGGTGCACCGCCAGGTAACTCACCGAGACCTCGCCCATCCTTCCACACCAAGACCCCATCACGCTCACGAATGATCATACCAGATTTTGCAAACGCCCGTCGACCCAAACGACAATCTTGCCTAACCATGGGCACGGTCCTGCCCTTGGTGACATCAACACCAACTGACATAAGCCAATCAGTGATGAGGTGACCAAAAGGCATATAAACTGTGCGACGGCTAGGCTCACGGTAGGATAGGATGGACTGAAAAATGCTCTCCATGATATCAAAGTCCATCCGGCAATGCATGCCGTAGAGCATGAGGCAGTGGTAGGGTCGGATCTCGGCCAACGGCTTTGAGGTGATTGGTAAGATGCAATTTGTAATGATCTTGAAAAGGACATAATCAGCTGGAGCAAGGCGGAGAGCTGTAAAGGTAGGAAACACTGGACCCAACTCATCAAGCCCGGCAGGGCGAGGGTGGCCAAAGAAGTGCTGATAGATAGAATCGGGGGTAGTATCTGTGAACGGGGCCAACAGAGGATCAGGGAGCTACGGATAAATCGAATAGAGGTTAGGTGATCGTCGACCACCCAAGTACTCAGCTAGAATCTCGTATGAGAAATCGAGGTTCATCTTCCCGACACGAGTAGTGAACTCGAATCCCCCTTGAGGACCTTGTTGGAGGTTGTTGTAGAATTCAGATACAAGGTCATAGTTTATGGTCCGTTCCAGGGAGAGAAGAAAACCCAGATTGTAGTAAGTGACAATTTCCATGACAGAGGGACAGAACTCCGTCAGGAAGGGAGCATCAATGGATCTGCAAGGTAATAATTTGAAGGTTCTTGCTTGAAAGGCCTGTTCACAGGCCGCATTGGGGAATCGAGAGCTAGAAGAAGGCTGGGGCCTTCTGGAAGGTGCAGACGACGAGGGAGTTTTCCCCTTGAACTACCCTCCGCTACTTCCTTTCCCTTAGCAGATTTTCTAAAGAGTTTGAATGATCATGACACATAGGTTGAATCACAAGAGTTGATCATATATAGATAACCCAATCAAAAGATAGATAGATTTGATCATAGACATATGGTGAAAAAGGAAGGTCACGGTAAGCACAACAAGATCATGGTACACCATCAAGAACAAGAACAACAACCTGATTAGCTTCATAAATAAGCATTATAGACTGATATGAATGGAAAAACCAAAGCAAAAACTTACTTTGGTGCCATCGTTGTCGTTTTTGGAAGTTGAGAGGAAGAAAGCGCGCGCAGAAAACGTGCTCTCGGCGCAAAAGATGGTCGCAGAATGATTCTGCGAGAAAGGAACGAGCACAGGACTCACGCTCACGCGAGGAAGGAGAGCACGCAGGAGGGTCTTCTCGCACAAGCAAGTCGCGCAGATGAGGATCGGCGCTAGGGTTCGGCGCTGAAGAGGGGTTTTGCGAAGTTAATTGGTTGGTGGATCGGTCCACCAACCAGAATTTAATGCGGTTGAACGGATCACCGTTCGATCTGTCGCGTCCAGACCGATCAGGATACATCCTGATCGGACTGGCCTGGTCCTGATCGGTCGGATGACCGATCAGACGCGTGCCTGATCGGTCGGGTGACCGATCAGGATACGATCAGTAGGGTCCGGAGAGAAACCTCTGAGCTCCCTGATCGGTCTGTGGACCGATCCCCACAGGGTGCCAGATCGGTCCGGAGACCGATCCAGGCTGGCTCAGAATCCTTGGCCAAAAAGTTCGGAGAGTCACTGCTGACTCTCTGATCGGTCTGTGGACCGATCACCACAGGAAGAAGCCGGATCGGTCCAGGGACCGATCAGCCCTATGCCTGATCGTCCGGTGACCGATCAGGGTTCCTGATACGAACTGAAATGTTCAGTTTCAGAACTTCTGAATTTCTCAAACGATATTTGTGGACTTTGTCGAACTTGTACATGATTCTATGACTAAAATTGATCCCTGAACAAGAATCAAAAGTCCTTATAGGTTCAACAAACACTTTGACCCATCCAAATGGAGTCAAACTCAATCAACAATCAATCAAGCAAATTCAACCAAGTTTTGATTCCAACTCCAAATTTCCAATCAAGTTGCCTTGATTGGAATGTCCAAGTATGATCATGGAGCCATATACACATATGTTATGCAATGGTTTTCCCCATACTTGGTCACCACCGTGATTATTATCTCGTTAACTTAATTCCTCAAGGGATGCAATGACATTTTGAGAAATTGAGTTAAACCTAACATCTCACCCCATATCTAGCAAACAAAAACGTTTTGTTAAACTTTATAGTTTGTGTGAGATGTTCCCAAAGTTACCCAATTGTTCCCAAACATTTCGAAATCATCATGAAGGGTTTTGACCGCAATTTGAACATCATGAAGCGCGACACATTCCCAACTCCCGTCTTAGGAAATTAAATTCATTCTCGGGAAGTGGTTTAGTGAAAATGTCAGCTAGGTTTGACTTTGACTCTACATAAGAGAGTATGATGTTCCCCCTAGCTACATGATCTCTAATGAAGTGGTGTCTTACTTCAATATGTTTTGTCCTAGAATGATGGACCGGATTCTTGGTTAAGTTAATTGTGCTAATGTTATCACATAACACTTGCACACCCTTGTAACTCAATCCATAATCCTCTAAGGTATGAATCATCCACAACAATTGTGATATACTCTCTCCCATGGCGATATATTCTGCCTCGGTAGTGGAAAGAGCAACACAGTGTTGCTTCCGACTCGACCAACTTACTAAGGACGATCCTAAGAATTGGCAGCCCCCACTAGTGCTTTTCCGGTCCAACTTACATCCAGCGTAGTCGGAATCCGTATAGCCCATCAAATCAAAAGATTCGGTACGGGGATACCAAAGACCTACACCAATTGTGCCCTTGAGATATCTCAAAATTCGCTTAACAGCGATTAGGTGAGATTCCTTGGCACAGACTTGATACCTAGCGCACATACCTACAGCAAATAGTATATCTGGTCGGCTGGCTGTGAGGTATAGCAAACTACCTATCATGCTTCGATATTGAGTTAGATCAACAGGTTTACCACTCTCATCATTGTCTAATCTTGTGTTTGTGGCCATGGGAGTGGTTACCTCTTTCGAATCACTCATATTGAATTTTCGAAGCATTTCATGTGTATACTTTGATTGGTGCACATGGATACCATCGCGAGTTTGCTTGATTTCAAGTCCAAGGAAGAAAGTCAACTCTCCCACTAGACTCATTTCGAACTCACTCTCCATGTGTCCAATGAACTCATTTAAATAGCCCTTATTGTTGGAGCCACAGATTATGTCATCGACATATACTTGGGCTACAAATATATTGTCACTATCTCTTCGTAGAAACAGTGTAGGGTCTATTTGACCTCTACGAAGCCCTTTCAATCAAGAATGTCGACAACCGCTCATACCAAGCCCGGGGTGCTTGTTTAAGGCCATAGAGTGCCTTTTTGAGCTTGAACACGTGGTTTGGATATTCGGTACTCTCAAACCCTGGAAGTTGTTCGACATAGACATCTTCTCTAATCAAACCATTTAGGAAGGCCGATTTGACATCCATTTGAAATAATTTGAAGCCACGGTGTGCTGCAAATGCAAGCATCAATCGGATGGACTCTAATCGTGCCACGGGAGCATAAGTCTCATCATAATCAAGGCCTTCAACTTGACTGTAGCCCTTGGCTACCAAGCGTGCCTTGTTTCTAATGATTTCTCCCTTGTGGTTTAATTTGTTTTTGAAGACCCATTTAGTTCCAATAATGGTGGTCTTCTTAGGTCTAGGGACTAAGTCCCAAACTTGACTCCTCTCAAATTGACCTAGTTCATCTTGCATTGCGATAATCCAATCGGGATCATTTAATGCTTCATCAATTTTTCTAGGTTCAATTTCGGAAATGAGAGCAACTTCATTAGCCTCATTCCGGAAGAATGATCTAGTCCTAACCCCTTGATGGATATCTCCAACGATTTGGTCTTGGGGATGACTAGAGGCTAATCTCGTTTGTCTTGGTGTTGGTGGTGCTTCTTGAACAGGTTCACTAGACACAAATTCAGCCTCAGGATCCGGCTGATCAATGGTTTGTCTAGGTTCACCGTCATCAGACTCATCACCATCAACAACACTTGGAGTTTCATTCAAACTAAGTCCCCTTAGTTCGAGTTGAACTCCTTCTACATTTTCTGATTGGTCAATTGATTTGAAACTTCTTCAAAAACCACATCAGAAGACTCTTCAACTAATCTAGTTTTCTTGTTGTAGACTCGTAGCTTTACTAACGAGGGAGTACCCGACTAGTATCCCTTCATCAGCTTTGCCGTGAACTTTCCAAGGTGATCCTTGGTGTTTAGGATGAACACCTTACAACCAAACACCTAAGGTGTTTAACCGTAGGTGGTTTCCCAAACCAAAGTTCATGAGGAGTCTTTCCTAAAAACCTATGAATGAGAACTCGATTTTGCACATAGCAAGCTGTATTTACAGCTTCAGCCCATAAGTAACTCGGGAGTGAGTACTCATTAAGCATGCTTCGTGCAGCTTCTTGAAGTGCACGGTTCTTCCTCTCTACAACACCATTTTGTTGTGGTGTTCTAGGAGTAGAGAACTCATGTCTATAACCCTTATCTTGACAAAACTCTAGAAACCTTTGGTTTTGAAATTCACCTCCATGATCACTTCTAATTGTCTTAATTATTAATGATTTTTCATTTTCAATTCTTCTAAAAAAGAAATAAAAATATCTAAAGTTTGGTCCTTATGTTTTAAGAAGAAAGTCCATGTGTATCTAGTGAAATCATCAATGATAACAAAGCAATATCTACTTCCATTCAATGATATGATAGTGCTACAATCAAATAGATCCATGTGAAGTAAATCTAATGCATTGGAAGTACTTACAGTGCTTTTACCTTTATGTGCAGATTTTGTTTGCTTACCCATTTGACACGCATCACATAATTTGTCTTTTCCATACTTGATGCTTGGTAAGCCTCGACTAGTCCCTTGTGGCCAACTTCCGGATGTTCTTCATGTTCACATGTGCTAGCCTCCGGTGCCAAAGTGTGGACTCTTCTTCTTTTGACATGAAGCACTTAGCAAAAGCATTAGTAGCACTTTTAAAAGAAACTTGATAAATATTGTCTACTCTTGCTCCTACTAGTACCGTGTCCAAGGTGTCATTTTGTCTAACTAGACATTGACTTGGTTGGAAGTCAATTGTGTAACCCGTGTCACACAATTGACTGACACTTAGGAGATTAAACTTCATCCCCTTGACTAGAAGGACATTTGAGATTCTAAGACATTCGGATATTTGAATGTCTCCTATTCCTATGACCTTAAGGCTACCATTGTTACCAAATGATACATTACCTCTACTCTTCTTGTGAAATGTGGTAAACAATGATCTATCCCCGGTCATGTGTTTGGAGCATCCACTATCAACAAACCAAGTTGATAGATGCTCCCCCTCAATCATAACCTACACAATTCGAAAAATAGAAGTCTTAGGTACCCAAACCTTGGGACCTAAAGCATCAACTAAACATGACTTAGGCACCCATGCCTTGACAACTTTCTTTTGGTTTTGGGTGTCCTAGATTGTCTCATGTCAGTCCTAGACATGAGAGATACAAATGAGGGTTCCTTAGGGCGGTAACCAATACCGGCCCTATTGTAGACTGCCTTTGGGCATTGAGGATCATATCTAGGGTCTTAGAGCTATTTGAGAATTTCCCAAGAATATTCTTGAGCTTCTCAACTTCACTCTTCAATGATTGGTTTTCCTCTACTAACACATTATCATGCAAATCACTGATTTCCTCAACCTTAGAGGATTTCAAGCTTACAATCTCATGTTTCAAAGATTTAATTTCATCTTCTAGTAATTCAACATGCAAGTCATCAATGTTATCATCCCTAGAAGCTTTCAATTGATCAATTTCTAATTGCAATGCTTTAACTTTTTTTTGGATTTCTTAAGCATACTAGTTAAACATGCAATTGCTCTATAGCATTTTTCAAGCTCGGGAGAAGTTACCTCTTCATCATCCGAAGATGATGAAGCCGTGTTTGCGGAGCTTGAAGATTCACCACTGCTCTCCTCTCCAAGAGCCATGAGAGCCACTTGCCTTGTGCTCTTCTCCTCCTTTTCATCATCGGATGAACTAGAGGATGACTCATCCCAAGAAGCCTTCAAAGCTTTCTTCTTCTTCTTGGATTTCTCTTCTTTTCTTTTGGGTTTCTCCTCCTTCTTAAGCTTCGGACATTCATTCTTGAAATGCCCTTTCTTACCACACTCAAAGTAAGATGCATTATTCTTATCAAATTTGGATTCACTAGTGTTACCTCTTCTTTTGAAACGTCGGTCTCTTCGCATCATCCTCCTCACAAAGTTGGCCATTTCGGATGAAGAGGAGCCGCCTTCCTCGGAATTGGATTCGGATCCGAAAGAAGATGAAGATGATGAGATCTCTTTCTCCTTCTTCTTAGTGGTCCGGTCCCCTGCAACTAAGGCAATCCCCTTCTCCTTGGGGCCTTTGTTAGCCATTTCATGCAATTCCATCTCACAAAATAAATCATCTAATTTTACAATAGATAAATCCTTGGATACTTTGTAGGCATCCACCATGGATGACCACAAAGCATTCCTTGGAAATGCTTTCAAGACATACCTCACAAGGTCGCGATTCTCGACCTTTTCATCAATTGAATGAAGCCCATTGAGGACTTCCTTGAACCGGCTATGGAGCTCACTTACCGACTCATTCTCCTTCATGGAGAGATTTTGGAGTTGATTGAGGAACAAGTCCCTCTTTGCAATCCTAGAGTCTCGGGTGCCTTCATGGAGCTCTATGAGTTTGTTCCACAAGTCTTTTGCACTTGTGAAAGGACCAACCTTGATGAGTTGGTCTTTGTTCACCACATTGTAGAGTGACAACCGCCTTCGCGTCGGCTTCACTCTTCCTTGTTTGTTCGGCAGTCCACCTCCATGACTCAAGTTCTTTGCCTTCATCATCCTTAGGAGGGATGAATCCCTCCTTCACCGCGAACCACGTATGGATATCCATCTTCAAATAGTATTCCATTTTTGATCTCCAATATTGGAAGTCGGCGCCATCAAAGAATGGAGGTCGGGTGGTGGAGAAGCCTTCTCTCAAAGCCATCTTGTTGAGAACTCTCGGTTGTTAAGCCGTAAACAGAGCACCTTGCTCTGATACCACTTGTTGGGAACGAGATGGCTAGAGAGGGGGGGTGAATATAGCCAACACTTTTCCTTTGAAGAGCTTAGCAATATTTCTGCACTCAAACTATCAGCAGCACAGCGGAAGAGGCAAGAAAATAGCAGAGCAATGCAGTAAACAAAAACAGAGATGAAAACTAACAGTCGACAGCTACCAAGATCGCTAACAGGAGGGTTTACAAGGTTCGGGGATAACTTGCCCCTACTCCTTGGCGTGCCCTTAAGGTGGGCGATCCCTTGATCGTCGGCAGATCAAGCCCCGGTGATCACCGGATAAATCAGCAACCTCCTTCTCGGTGGAGAAACCTCTCCACAGCGTTTCAATCAAATATAAGTGTTTAAGCTCAATGAAACTACAAGAAAGATCTTACTCAAACCCTTGACAAGGACAAGAACACAGCAAGCTTCCTTGAGCTCCACCCAGTGGCGATCTCACGCAAGAACCCTTCCCCGTGTCTTCCCACTGTCGGACTCCAAGCTTCTTGTTCCCTCCTTCAAGGCTCAAGTGAAAGATGGTTGCTTCTCAATTGCTTGCTCAAAAAGTGATGAAGATCGCAAGAACACAGCAGCAAGTTGTGAAGAACTCAAGGCACGGCAAGAACACTGCTTTCGCAAGACCTGCTTCCACGAAGCTATACACCGCCCTTTTGATTCTTCACAAGGTGACAACATCTCTGTAGCTCCCAGCTACTCATCTGCCAACGCCAGCCTCTACTGAGCTATCTCTGGACTCACTGAGCTTCCCTCAGTCAAGCTCCAGTCTCCGCTCCAGTCTGCAGCTCGCCGTTGCAACCTGAGATGGGAAAATGGACAAACCTGCTCCAAGGAAAGCTCTCTTTGACTTCTCCTTGAGTGTTTGAATCCTTCCCTGTCACCTGAAACTTACTCAGAGTATTAGATCAGCAAATCACGCAGCATATCAAATATCAGAGGAAAGTGGCAGCAAATCGGTTATGTTCAGACGCGATCAGAGCGTCTGACAATGCAATTTGAATTAAAGTGATCGGTCACCTGACCGATCAGAGAGCCTCCTGATCGGTCACCAGACCGATCAGGCTGGTTCCAGACCGATCAGGCTTCGTCCTGATCGATCCCCAACGCTCAATTAGAAATCGCGATTTCTTTGAGATTCTCCTGGACCGATCACCAGACCGATCCCAGGTCGTGGATCGTTCACCAGACCGATCCACCCTTATATTGAGCGATTTCTGAGCTTCGCAGGCTAAGCCTTCTGATCGGTCACGGACCGATCAGGCAGCATCCTGATCGGTCACCAGACCGATCAGAACCTTGTTAGTGATATGAGAGAAGTGTCCTAAGGCAATCGCCTTATGATGTAAACATTTATATTAATAAATGATAATTCACTATTTGAGTATACATGTTTGTGTATTTGATTGGGATCTTAAACTCATCTACTGAATGTCCGCAATACAACTCACAGCATAAGAGAATTTGTGATGGGATCACAACTAGTGATTATCTCTAATGTGCAATTGTGAAGTATTGAAAATATCCCTAGTCGATGAATTGATAAAAACGGACACTATCAATTCTGTTGAGACTAGCATGGGTTATTCTCTAATCAGCTAATTCTCACTGGCTGGGTGACATTGGGATGTCCGGAGATAAACATGGATGCTAGTTAAGGGAACTAGTTCATTGGAGTGACTAGCTGTAAAACTTCATATGGTTATCTATATAGATATGTCAATGAAGTTCTTACTGCAGCTTAAGTGCGATGTTCCTTTGACTTGGGTGTTCAAGTCATCTTGGTCATGGAGACTTATACTTTTAACATCTTAAGCAAGCATCTCCAAGGAGGTGTGGACCCAGGATGATTGGGTATAAGCCGAAGTGCCCGAAGATGTTTGAACAGCCTACAAAGGATTCACCACTCCTTGCGAGGAGATGTATACCCAGGCCTATCGTCGGATTGTTACTCAAAACCTCTGGCCAGAGTATATCATGTTAGAGTGCGAGTCTCTTAAATACATGAGAGTAATTAGAAATCCAAAGGACGAGAAAGACATTACTTGGGCTAGGTGTGACGTAGTCAGCCTAGTGGGGACTGACACAAATAGACCGTGTCCTGAACCAAGTGGGTATAAGGTGGTGAAGGGAATGGGGCACGATTCATTAGAGCTGCTGAAGGGTTTCAGAATAATTTCTTCTGAGGTCAAACCGTTGATCTTTCGATTAATTGGGGATCATGATGTACTACTAGGTGCCACTCATGATCGTTCTATAATTGTTGATTATAGACGGCCAACATAAATCGAAAGCCTATTTAGTCACACGCACTACGAGTAATCCGAGGGATTTAAAACGAGTTGAAAATTGGATTTTCCGATCAAGAGAAATAAGTCGAATCTGAGTTAATCAGAGGCGCAATGGAAGCTAAAATGGCTAAGTCTTTTGAAGGCTTATTGGGCGAATAAATGAGTTTAATTCGCGACCGTTCGGGTTGGTTTGGTCGGCCAAAGAGGGTGCTAACCCTCCTTGTGGTGGCCGGCCATTAAAGGGAATTAAATCAATTTATTTGGTTTAATTAATAAAATAAATCTAGTGTGATTTGTTTTATAAATTATGGATAAATAAATTTGTTATAAAGAAATTTATATAATAAATTTGTAGAAATTTATTCCTTTTATGGAAGTTAAAATAATCCATGAATTGGTTTATTTTAATTTTATAAAATTAATTATGAATTGATTTTTCCATAATAAGAAAGTTTATAAATTTCTTATAAAATTTTATTCCATAATTTAAAGAGAAGAATAATTTGTTTTATTATAAATTAGTTATAATAAGACTAGGCTTAACGGAATAAGTCATAAGAAATTTTATAAGATAAAATTCTTATAATAACTAATTCCGTTAATTCCGTTAAAGAGGAGACTTAGCGAGGGAGAAGCAACTATATAATGAACCATAGGCAAGCCTTGGATTCCTAACTAATCAATCAAGTAATTGAATAAGAGCTCTCCCTCTCTCTCTCTTCTCTTCTCCTTCTCCCTCTCTTGCCTAGGGCCGGCGCCCACTTGGTGAATTAGGGCCGGCGCACCTTGAAGCTTCATCCTCCACCTAGGGCCGGCGCAACTCCTCCATTAGAAGGTGTTGCCGTGAGCTTCAAGAAGAAGGAGAACCCGAACAAGAAGAAGAAGAAGCGGATAGCGACTCCTCTCTTCTCGGAATTAATTCGATTCCGTTACTTCGTTGGTTAGTTTCCTAATTTTTCTCTTGATCTTCTAAATTGTGCCCATAGAGAATCTAGTAGTTCTCGTTGGCACAAAACTCGTGACTTTGCGAAGTCATCTCGAAGAGAACTCGGCGTGGACGCGAATAGAGGCGGAGCTTCCAAGGGACGCTACGGTTGGATCTCGTCCCTTTCTTCGAGTTACGAAAGGTATAAAGTAAATTAGTTTACTTTTCCGCAAAGTTTTATTTTATGATTATGTCAACACACTATAAGGTTGCATGCTAGATACGAAGTTAAAATAATTTAGGAAATTATTTTATGCAAACTCTTCCGCTGCACGTAAAAATTTTAAATTTTACGAACTCGTATCCTTGTCAACATGCACCCAGTCCCAACAGTGGTATCAGAGCCGGTTAGTGTTCGACATAATCATATAATTGTTTTGCGGAACACTTTGTCATAATCTCAATTTTGGAAAATTTTTCAATTATGGAAACTTTCCAATTATAATAAATTTTAGATTTAGGAATTTCAAAGTTTGGAAATCCTCATGAAATTTCGCAAACTTTTGAAATTTTCTAGTTTCTGAAATTTTATAATAATTGTGAAAACTTCCCATCTTTGGAAACATTCCAATTTTGGAAATTTTTCTAATTTTAGAAATTTTCCAATTTTGGAAATATGTAAGTTTTCTTTGTACCAGAAACTTACAATTATTCTGAAAACCAATTTATAAAATCTCGCAATTTTGGGCACTTTCTTTTAAGAAAGTCTAGACAAATTCATGGACAGTTAATTGACAATTAAATTTGAATTGGTCTTTAAATTGACAACAAAATTCTTTATCTTGGATTGAGCCTCGGGGAGCCGTCCAATTTAAAGCTAGTTGTTGTAATTTAATTTCCCAATTTTTTAATTGAAATTGTCATGTTTGATTTGGATTGAGCCTCGGGGAGCCGTCCAATTGGATTTACAACCAATTATTTTCTTTGGGTATCTGAGCCTCGGGGAGCCACCCTTAGAAAACGATTTGTTGTAATTAATTAAATCCATGAATAAAATATGTTTTAAGAGGTGATGCTCTTACATATTGTTGTCTCCAAAATTAATTAGGAAATGGTTTCCTATAGAGTTTTCTTAAATGAGATTTTCATGAAAATAATATGTCGTTGAATTAAGGGAATTGCCTCTTAATTTAATAAGATTTGATTTAGAGAAATCAAAGTCTTAAACATATTATTTTCGAAATTGATTATGACAATTTAGGAAATTGTTTCCCAAAACAATTCCTTTAATATAGTATGAGATTAGAATTAGGAAATCCGGTTCCTAATTCAATTAATGAGACTTGATAACTTAAGTCACATACATACTTTATTAAGGAAATCGTTAGTCATGACAAATGTCATGAATGTGCTTAGAAAAGATGAGACCCAAAACCCCTTACAAAATATTAAGGCCAACACCTTCCATTAATATGGTTAGAATCGGAGTTTTGTTTCTCGTTTGGGTTGATGGACACATCCATGCCCGACTTGAACCTCAACATGTTCAAACCATGGAGTTAGTTTATGAATAATGTAGTTGGAGTCAGAGGTCAATCCTTAGTTATGGTTGTTGGACACATTCAAGCCTGACTAAACGGTTGAATGAGCTCCAACCATATTAAAACTATTTCTTGATTAATGGGTCAGCCTTAAGCTTGGAGCATCGATTTGTTGTGCCACAGCCAAGGTCGATGCGAAAAGAGGTGCAGTTGGGTGTTATGTATATGATGCATACATGTTAATGAGTTAGCAACCCAATGATTTATGCAAACATTCAATTAGTTGATAGCATAATGTGATAGTTGCATATATGTGATATGTAATCGGTATAATTACCTACCTTCATAGCTAAGAATGACTTGATGGCCACAGCCATGGTTGTTCTTATCTATGGTTGGATATCAACCTATTTGGAGATGTTCCTACGATCTCCCGAATTGATAAAAAGGGTTATTCAATTTGAAAAATAAATAAGATTTTATTAATGTATGTTGATACATTCTTTAATCAATCTTCTCACATAAACTCAATTTGTATTTCTAGGTTAATCACTCGATCATGTCTTCTCTGAATTTGCATTCCATTTTGGACACCAATAAACTGACTGGGCCGAACTTCATGGACTGGCTTCGAAACCTAAGGATAGTCCTCAAGGCGGAAAAGCTTGCTTATGTCATTGAAAATCAACTTCCCAACCATCCTCCAGAGAATGCAACTCCAGACCAATTGTTGGCCTATCAGAAACATGTGACCGATTCTGAAATGGTGGGTTGCATCATGCTAGCATCTATGGTACCTGAGCTGCAAAAGCAGCATGAGCATATGGATGCTTATACCATCATCTTCCATCTTCATGAGTTATTTGAAGAGCAGGCGAGATCCGAAAGGTTCGAGGTCTCCAGACTCCTCTTCACCTTAAAGATGCAGGAAGGCACTTCTGCCTCACAATTCGTGTTAAAGATGTTGGGGTACATTGAGCGACTGGGCACACTCGGCTTTGCAATGGATCATGAACTAAGTATTGACTTAATTCTGAATTGTCTGCCCAAAAGTTGTTCACAATTTGTGATGAACTATCGGATGAACAAGCTGGAGACTACCATTCCTGAGTTAATCAACATGCTGAAGGCTGTTGAGCCCGCTGTAAAGCAGGATCAAAAGGCGGTACTGTTAGTTGGTTCCTCGAAGAAAGGTTCTAAGAGGAAGGCCAAAGAACAGAACAAAGGGAAGAAGAAAAAGGCCAAGAAGACTGAAAAGAAACCAAAAGGAACTTGCCATCATTGTGGCAAGGAGGGTCACTGGCGAAGAAACTGCAAGGCTTATCTTGAGTCCTTGAAGAATAAGGCATCCGATGCCCCTTCCTCTTCAGGTATCTTCGTTATTGAATGTCACTCTATTTCCTCAAATACCTGGGTACTTGATACTGGGTGTAGCTCACATATATGTAATGACATACAGGGGCTAAGGAATAGAAGAAGACTTGTCAAAGGAGAAGCAAATATGCGAGTTGGAAATGGAGCAAAGATTGCTGCTGTTGCCATCGGAACCTATTTGCTAAAGCTCCCCACTGGACGTGTCTTAGAATTGGATAATTGTTATTTTGTTCCTTCATTAATAAAGAACATTGTATCTATTTCATGTTTGAATGAAAAAGGTTATCATTTAACTTTTAGTAACAATTGTTGTTACATAACTTTAAATGACGTTTTTTATGAGAATGGAACTTTGTGCAATGGCATCTACACGTTAGATTTATCCAGTGACGTTTTCAATATCGAAGTTAGCAACAAACGTGCTCGAACAGATAATCGAATAGACTCCTACACGTGGCACTGTCGTCTTGGCCATATAAGTAAGAAACGCATGACCGAATTACACCGATGTGGAATTTTGGAATCATTTGAACCCGATTCATTTGATACATGCGAATCATGCTTAAAAGGCAAGATGACCAAATTACCCTTTTCCGGAAAAGGTAATCCAGTGGGAGAATTGCTTGGTCTAATACATACTGATGAATGTGGACCAATGTCAACTCTAGCACAAGGAGGCTATAGCTACTTCATCACCTTTATCGATGATCACTCACGATTCGGGTATGTGTTCTTGATGAAACACAAATCTGAAGCTTTTGAGAAATTCAAAGAGTTCAGAAATGAAGTAGAGAAACAACTTGGCAAAAGTATTAAAATACTTCGATCCGATCGGGGTGGTGAATACTTAAGTCAAGAGTTTCAAGATTATCTTAGGGACAATGGGATACTATCCCAATGGACTTCGCCGTATACACCACAGCATAATGGTGTATCTGAAAGGCGCAACCGAACCTTGATGGACATGGTTAGGTCTATGATGAATCATGCAACTCTTCTAAAATCCTTTTGGGGCTATGCACTTAAGACAGCTGTTTACTTGCTAAACAGAGTCCCGACCAAGGTAGTCTCTACTACTCCATATGAGATTTGGAATAGTAAGAAACCTCACTTAACTCACCTTAAGATATGGGGTTGTCCTGCTTATGTGAAGCGGGTTATATCAGACAAATTGGATGCTAAGTCTGATAAATGTCTATTTATTGGGTATCCTAAGGAAACGAAGGGTTACCAATTCTATCATCCCTTGGAGCAAAAGGTGTTTGTTTCAAGGCATGCTGTATTTCTAGAAAAAGAATTTCTTTTACAAGAAAACAGTGGGAGTGGCATTGAACTTGATGAAGTCCAAGAAACTCCAATAGACATTACAGAGACACATAGTCTAGACCCGCAACCGATAATTCATAGTGATGAGCTATCAGTTGAACCTAAAACAACACCACCTCTTCGTAGGTCTGATAGGACACGCAATATTCCAGAGAGATACGGATTTCTCGTAAGTGAATCGAACGACGTGTTACTCATAAGCGATGATGAACCTATCAGTTATGAAGATGTTCTGAAAAATTCAGAAAGGGACAAATGGCTTGAGGCCATGAAGTCGGAAATGGATTCCATGTACGAAAATCAAGTATGGGACTTGGTTAACCCACCTGAAGGGATTAAGCCCATAGGGTGCAAGTGGGTTTTCAAGAAGAAAACCGACATGGAAGGTAATGTAGTTACCTTTAAGGCTAGATTAGTGGCAAAAGGATATCGTCAAAAACAAGGAATTGATTATGACGAAACCTACTCGCCAGTAGCTATGCTTAAATCCATTCGGATGCTCCTAGCCATAGCAGCTCATTATGATTATGAGATATGGCAAATGGATGTGAAAACAGCTTTCCTTAATGGAAACCTGCTTGAGGATGTATACATGATACAACCTGAAGGTTTCACATCGGTTGATAAAACCAAAGTATGCAAGCTTCGACGATCCATATATGGACTGAAGCAAGCATCAAGGAGCTGGAACATCCGTTTTGATGAGACAATCAAAGAGTTTGATTTCTCACAAAATCCTGACGAACCTTGTGTGTACAAGAAGGTTAGTGGGAGTGCAGTCGTATTCCTAGTATTATATGTCGATGACATCTTACTTATAGGAAACGATATATCAGTTTTACAGATAGTTAAAATTTGGTTGTCCAAAACTTTCTCCATGAAAGACCTGGGAGAAGCAACCTATATCCTTGGGATTAGAATCTATAGAGATAGATCAAAACGGTTGCTTGGTCTTTCGCAGTCTACGTATATAGACCGAGTGCTAAAAAGGTTTAGCATGTCGGAATCCAAGAAAGGTTACCTTCCCATCAGGCATGAGATCAACCTTTCAAAGTCTATGTGTCCGCGCACAGAAGACGAGAGGATTTGTATGAATATGATTCCCTATGCATCCGCGATAGGATCTATCATGTATGCTAGGTTATGTACAAGGCCCGATGTATCGTATGCTTTGAGCGTCACAAGCAGATACCAGTCAGATCCGGGAATGGATCATTGGGCAGCTGTAAAGACAATCCTTAAGTACTTAAGAAGAACTAAGGATGTGTTCCTAATATATGGAGAAGGAGATATGGTAATACGTGGGTATACAGATGCCAGTTTCCAGACAGATAAGGATGACTCTAAATCGCAGTCTGGATACGTATTTACTTTGAATAGAGGCGCAGTAAGTTGGAAAAGTTCCAAACAAGATACCGTAGCGGATTCTACCACGGAAGTGGAATATATCGCAGCTTCGGAAGCAGCAAAGGAAGCAGTTTGGATCAAGAAGTTTGTCTCAGAACTTGGTGTGGTTCCAACCATTGATGAAGCAGTGCCGGTTTACTACGACAACAATGGAGCTATTGCACAAGCGAAGGAACCAAGGTCTCATCAGCGATCCAAACACGTGCTCCGACGCTATCATCTGATCAGAGAGATTATAAGTAGGAATGACATACAAATTGAGAGGGTTCCCACTGAAAGGAATATAGTGGATCCTTTAACTAAGGCCTTGCCTCAAAGCAAGTTTGAGGGACATGTTAGAGCCTATGGTATTGGATACCGTAGCGATTGGCATTAGGCCAAGTGGGAGTTTGTTAGTGATATGAGAGAAGTGTCCTAAGGCAATCGCCTTATGATTGTAAACATTTATTTTAATAAATAATAATTCACTATGTGAGTATACATGTTTGTGTATTTGATTGGGATCTTAAACTCATCTACTGAATGTCCGCAATACAACTCACAGCATAAGAGAATTTGTGATGGGATCACAACTTGTGATTATCTCTATGTGTGCAAATGTGAAGTATTGAAAATATCTCTAGTCGATGAATTGATAAAAACAGACACTATCAATTCTGTTGAGACTAGCATGGGTTATTCTCTAATCAGCTGATTCTCACTGGCTGGTGACATTGGGATGTCCGGAGATAAACATGGATGCTAGTTAAGGGAACTAGTTCATTGGAGTGACTAGCTGTAAAACTTCATATGGTTATCTATATAGATATGTCAATGAAGTTCTTACTGCAGCTTAAGTGCGATGTTCCTTTGACTTGCGGTGTTCAAGTCATCTTGGTCATGGAGACTTATACTTTAACATCTTAAGCAAGCATCTCCAAGGAGGTGTGGACCCAGGATGATTGGGTATAAGTCAAAGTGCCCGAAGATGTTTAAACAGCCTACAAAGGATTCACCACTCCTTGCGAGGAGATGTATACCCAGGCCTATCGTCGGATTGTTACTCAAAAACCTCTGGCCAGAGTATATCATGTTAAGAGTGCGAGTCTCTTAAATACATGAGAGTAATTAGAAATCCAAAGGACGAGAAAGACATTACTTGGGCTAGGTGTGACGTAGTCAGCCTAGTGGGGACTGACACAAATAGACCGTGTCCTGAACCAAGTGGGTATAAGGTGGTGAAGGGAATGGGGCACGATTCATTAGAGCTGCTGAAGGGTTTCAGAATAATTTCTTCTGAGGTCAAACCGTTGATCTTTCGATTAATTGGGGATCATGATGTACTACTAGGTGCCACTCATGATCGTTCTATAATTAGTTGATTATAGACGGCCAACATAAATCGAAAGCCTATTTAGTCACACGCACTACGAGTAATCCGAGGGATTTAAAACGAGTTGAAAATTAGATTTTCCGATCAAGAGAAATAAGTCGAATCTGAGTTAATCAGAGGCGCAATGGAAGCTAAAAATGGCTAAGTCTTTTGAAGGCTTATTGGGCGAATTAAATGAGTTTAATTCGCGACCGGTTCGGGTTGGTTTGGCCGGCCAAAGAGGGTGCTAACCCTCCTTGTGGTGGCCGGCCATTAAAGGGAATTAAATCAATTTATTTGGTTTAATTAATAAAATAAATCTAGTGTGATTTGTTTTATAAATTATGGATAAATAAATTTGTATAAAGAAATTTTATAAATAAATTTATAGAAATTTATATAAATAAATTTGTAGAAATTTATATAAATAAATTTGTATAAATTTATTCCTTTTATGGAAGTTAAAATAATCCATGAATTGGTTTATTTTAATTTTATAAAATCAATTATGAATTGATTTTTCCATAATAAGAAAGTTTATAAATTTCTTATAAAATTTTATTCCATAATTTATAGAGAAGAATAATTTGTTTTATTATAAATTAGTTATAATAAGACTAGGCTTAACGGAATAAGTCATAAGAAATTTTATAAGATAAAATTCTTATAATAACTAATTCCGTTAATTCCGTTAAAGAGGAGACTTAGCGAGGGAGAAGCAACTATATAAGAAACCATAGGCAAGCCTTGGATTCCTAACTAATCAATCAAGTAATTGAATAAGAGCTCTCCCTCTCTCTCTCTTCTCTTCTCCTTCTCCCTCTCTTGCCTAGGGTCGGCGCCCACTTGGTGAATTAGGGCCGGCGCACCTTGAAGCTTCATCCTCCACCTAGGGCCGGCGCAACTCCTCCATTAGAAGGTGTTGCCGTGAGCTTCAAGAAGAAGGAGAACCCGAACAAGAAGAAGAAGAAGCGGATAGCGACTCCTCTCTTCTCGGAATTCGATTCCGTTACTTCGTTGGTTAGTTTCCTAATTTTTTCTTGATCTTCTAAATTGTGCCCATAGAGAATCTAGTAGTTCTCGTCGGCACAAAACTCGTGACTTTGCGAAGTCATCTCGAAGAGAACTCGGCGTGGACGCGAATAGAGGTGGAGCTTCCAAGGGACGCTACGGTTGGATCTCGTCCCTTTCTTCGAGTTACGAAAGATATAAAGTAAATTAGTTTACTTTTCCTCAAAGTTTTATTTTATGATTATGTCAACACACTATAAGGTTGCATGCTAGATACGAAGTTAAAATAATTTAGGAAATTATTTTATGCAAACTCTTCCGCTGCACGTAAAAATTTTAAATTTTACGAACTCGTATCCTTGTCAACATGCACTCGGTCCCAACACCGGTACCATTGACGGGATGCCTGCTTTAAACCATAAATGGACTTCTTTAATCTACATACTAGGTGCTTTGAGTCTGAGGACTCAAAGTTCTCCGGCTACACCATATATATATACTCCTCTATGTCTCCATTGAGGAATGCAGTCTTTACGTCCATTTGATGTAGCTCCAAATCAAAATGAGCTACAAGTGTCATGATTACCCTAAGGGAGTCTTTCGTCGACACAGGTGAGAAAGTCTCCTTATAATCAATGTTTTCCTTTTGAGTGAATCCCTTGGCAACAAGACGAGCCTTATACCTTTCGATATTGCCCTTCGAATCTCACTTGGTTTTAAATATCCATTTACAACCAACGGGTTTCGAACCTTCAGGCAATTTGACAAGTTCCCAAACGTCATTGTCTGTCATAGACTTCAACTCTTCCTGCATGGCGTTAATCTACCTTTCAGGGTTAGAGCATTGTTTGACTTCTTGGAAAGATGTAAGATCACTTTCCAACCCTATATCAAACTCATGCTCTTGGAGATAAACATAATCACGAGAATTCGTGCTTCTCCGTTCCCTTGTGGATCGCCTTAAGGGCACTTGTGTTTGAGGTGGTTGAGGTACTTGCTCATCAATATGAGGCAATACTTCAATTTCAGTGGTAGGCTCCTCCAATTGCATTGGAGAAGTCATGGGAATATCTTGGTTCACTACGCTCACTGGATGTGCAATATCCATAATGTGTGGTATGGTAACCATACCACTACTGATTGCACTAGTAGTAACCATAGGAGGATTGCCAATGCTTTCCTCAAAAGATACTTCCCTGATTTTATCGCTCCCACAGTCCTCAATAAACTTGGTGTTTCCCGTTTCGAAGAAGGATCTATTAAATGGATCATAAAATTTATACCCCTTTGATCTCTCAGAGTAACCTACAAAATTGCAGCTAACAGTTCTTGAGTCCAGTTTCTTTTTATTAGGCTTGTAAGGCCTAGTCTCAGCTGGACAACCCCAGACGTGTAAATGCCTAATGCTAGGCTTTCTACCCGTCCACATCTCGAATGGGGTTTTAGTTACTGTCTTATTAGGTACTCTATTGAGAAGGTAAACTGCAGTCTTGAGTGTCTCACCCCACAAAGACTCCGGTAGAGAAGTGAAAGTCATCATACTTCTCACCATGTCTTTTAGGGTGCGATTGCGACGCTCAGCTACACCATTCTGACTAGGTGTACCAGGCATGGTATATTGAGGTACAATCCCACACTCAGCAAGGTAATTTGCAAAAGGTCCTGGACGTTGTTCACCTGATCCATCATATCGACCGTAATATTCTCCTCCACGATCGGATCGGACGGCTTTAATTTTCTTACCTAGTTGAAGTTCAACTTCGGCTTTGAAAATTTTGAACATGTCCAAAGATTGCGACTTCTCATGAATAAGGTACAAATAGCCAAATCTAGAATAGTCGTCTATAAAGCTAATAAAATATGTGTGTCCATTCCAAGATGCCTTAGGGAATGGTCCACAAATGTTCGTATGTATTAGCTCTAAAACGTCACTACAACGGCTAGCCCCTTTGTTCCTTTTGTTAGTTGTCTTCCCCTTAACACACTCTATGCAGACATCAAAGTCGGACATATCAAAGGAATCAAGAATTCCATGTGACATTAACCTTTCTAGGCGTTGTTTGGATATATGTCCTAAACGCCTATGCCACAACATAGAAGAATTCTCATTGGTCAATTTACGTTTCGTACCTACACTATGCATTATCATGTTGTCAGTCGTAGGAGTAAAGGTGTTTAATTTATAAAGCTTATCAACCAAGGAACCATTCCTAATCAAAATTGAATTATAGAAAATACTAAACATTTCATTTCCAAATGAACAAGAATAACCTGATTTGTCCAAACAAGAAATTGAAATTAAGTTTCGTCTGAAAGACGGTACAATGAATGTATTCTCCAAATCCAAATAAACATCAGTTCCTAAATAAAGCCTAAAAACACCAATAGCCTCTACTGTAGCCTTTTTTCCATTCCCCGTATAGATGTATCTTTCACCATCAAGTGGAAGTCGGCTCCTGAGACAACCCTGCATAGTGACACTTATGTGAGTAGTAGCACCAGTATCTATCCACCAAGTGTCAATGGGTACAATAGCTAAATTGACTTCTGAACTAACAAAGTTGAGAAGTTTACCCTTCTTTACACGCCAGTTGGCGTACTTGAGGCAGTCTTTCTTCATATGACATTTCTTCTTGCAAAAGTAACAAGTGGATTCCTTGTCCTGCTTCTTTCGCTCCTTATGGTCATTGCCTCCAGAATCTGCAGTTTGCTTTCCCTTACCTTTGTTATTGATCCTCTTTCGCTTCTTGCTCGCATTTTGAGAACCAGATGCTAAGTGAGCACTTTCAGATGTCTCAATCTTCAGTCTCCCCTCCTCTTGCACGCATTGATCAATAAGCTTATTTAATGTCCACTTTTCCTTTCGAGTATTATACGATACCTTAAAAGGAGTGAACCGTGCAGGCAGAGACATCAAGACGAAATGCACTAACATACTCTCAGACATATCGAGTTTTAGTGCTTTTAGACTTGTCGCTATATTGGACATCTCCATAATGTACTCCCTTATGTTTTCTTTACCACTATACCGCATGGTTACCAACTTCGTAAGAAGTGTGGTAGTCTCAACCTTTTCATTTGAGGTAAATCGGTATGTCAGTTGGTTAAGGAAACTCCTAGCATCTTCATTCTCTGTTATTAAGCCCTTTATTTGTGCCGGTATGGAAAGCTTCATGATGCTTAGACTCATGCGATTTGATCTCTCTCACAGCTGAAATTCAGCCCTCTGCTCTATAGTGCTAGCACTGGTCAAAGGTGCAGGACGATCATTCCTTAATGCATAGTCCAAGTCCATGCAGTCTAAGACTACGATCACGTATTCTTTCCATTCAGCAAAATTCAAACCAGTTAATGTTGGGATGTTATTAATGTTGGCAGTTACAGATTGCACTGAAAAAAAAAATTATTTAAGCTCACGATTTAACTAAAGCCAAGAACATATATATATATATATATATATATATATATATATATATATATATGAAATAAAATTATGCAAATAAATAAAGTTTTAAATGCATTTAAATGGGCTCCTTATGAGATACCAAATACAACATTGTATTTTAGTGTAGATTAAAATATAATTTGTTAGCGGTACTCTTTGATATAACTCAACCTTTAATTGGCCACACAATGTGTCTTCCTTTGGGCCGACCAATTGTGCACATAATATGACATTTTATATGAGTTATATATTGGTCCATAGCTTACAACAACTTTAATCTGCCACGTAATATGCCTTCCTTTGGGCCGACATATTTTGAGCATGATCAAAACAAAAAATAAATTTTGTTCAATAGTTATAAACTATCTTAAACATATATCTGGCATAAAAGTAATCTTCCTTTGGGCCAATTACTCTTAGCATAGATGTACGTCTATCAATACAAAATACACTAAATTTACCTAAGGTGTCTTCCTTTGGGCCGACACAATAGTTCAACTTAATAGCACATTGTATAGATAGACTCAAGAAAATTCTAGATATTTTAACCGAACAGATAATTTCTTTATCAACCTTAATAATTCTAAAAGTAGATTTATAAATCGATTGATACCATATAATAATTAATTAGTTTACCCGATTAATTATCACAATCAATTTAAAAGTTTACTATATGTAATTATATAATGATATATAGAACCCTCTTTTAAAAATTAAAGTTTCTTTATGGTTCTATAATTAAATAATATTAAAAAAATATTATTTAATCTCTTTATCATTATGCATTAAAAATATATATATATATATAATGTATTAGTTATATATATATATATATATATATATATATATATATATAAAATTCAGAAATAGTTTGGTTTTTTTTAATTACTGTTTCCGAACGTTTTTTTTTTAAATTCATTCTATGAAACAGTTTGTTTTTTCTTTTAACGCGAAAGAAAAAAAAATTGTTTCCTATGAAAGAACTTTTCATCCATTGTACAAAAAATTAAAAAAATTTAATCGATATAATTCCTAATTCATCTTATCACAAATTTAAGATGATAATCGATTAAAATAAATTTGTACAATCAATTAAATTAAATTTATTCTGTTCATAATTTTAGACTTGCTAATCGATTGATTGACCAAGTCAATCGATTAAGCCATCATAATTTAATCTAAAAATTAGGTTAAACTTGACGGTTTTTTTTCCGATGTTTTTATTTTTCACATAAAATATGAAAAACTTAGAAAACAAGTCTATCTTAGAATTTTTCTTTTACATGATTTTCGACGATAAAAATTGTATTATACTAGGAAAACTTAATCTAGCATACATACAATAAATCGACGAAAAAAAACTTAAACTTTATCGCCATAAAAACGAAGAAACAAAGCCAAGGCTCTGATACCAATTGATAGAACTTGGGTTTTCTCCTAACCGCATGAATTCTAAAAATAAAATAAGAATTCTAAGGAGAAAAGACAAGACATATAATAATAGATCTATTGTTTCTTCGAATTATGGCATGACAAGAATAAAATAATATAAACTGAATGACAAAGAACCTGATTGAAGAGCCATCGTCCTTGTCGTAGCGTCGTCGGCTTGATCCCTGTGAAAGAAGATGTAGCGGAAGGAAGAAGGAGGATCTTCCAACAGGCTTAGGTTTGACGGCGCCGTAAAGTTTCTTATCAATGGGGAACAAGAAACTAGGTCATAAAAAAATCACCTAAACCCTTGGGGACCTCTCCTTTATATAACAATCTAATCTGTTATCAGCCCATAGATAATAACAGATTGGTCTAAAGGTCTATACATTGAACCCGCATCCAATAATCCGAAACCCAATAACATAAGTTAGATCACTTTAAGGGTTCAGATTGTATTTACTTGTGCAACTTACAAACAAGCCCACCTAATAGAGATAATAATAATAATATCTAACAATATGCCCTTAGGTGTGCATGCGGATACGCAAGTATATATATATATATATATATATATTGGAGTAAAAAGTGATATCGTCAATCCCAAGCGGTCTAATATTGTCGATTCTAAGTGAGATACAAACAAGTAAATCAAAGGAACAATTTGCCCTAACACAGCAATATATATATATACACACGCATATAGAATGTTACTCTACTTATCTTATGGTGTTAATCTTATGAGCATCAAGTATTTTTTTTCTTTATTTCTTTTAGAGCTTAAGATTTAGAAATTAGAGTTTAATCTTTGAGGTTTATGGCTTAAATTATGGTATCTAAGTTAAAGAAATAAAAAAAATATTTATATTTGATATCGCAAGATGAACATAAGATAAGTAGCTAAGAATTCTATATGTATATATATCATTAATTGATATTTTGTTCTTGTTAACGCCCTGTTTATTCTAAAATGCAAATGAAGAAGGGCAAGAAATAATTGATGACAACTATGATAAGGTCCGATCACCATAAAGACTCGTAAACATCGAACCAATCGAAATTCTAAACCCTAATTATATCATTGTCGATCCGATCAAGTTCTAATCCGTGGATTGCTCACCTTGTGAAAGAATCAATAACAAATGAGTGAACCCCTTTAAATTCTTTGTTTGTGAGGAATTTGCAAATTCTAGATGTATGTATCTATATACAAATAGATAATTTTAAGCAATTTCTTAATTTTTAGAACATTTTCTTCTATTTAATTAATTTTATCGAATTGATATTGATGTGGAGGGAACCACGAACATCACATGGCATGTACAGAATTCGGTCAATGTGAATCCTAGTCTTGCCGAATCAAGTTGGAAATCTACTCAACTTGGTTTAACTCTAGGCAAGTCCGGATTAGGTCAGATTGACCCGCCCGAGTTCATTCCCAAGTGAAGTTTAGTTCAGTTACATATAGAGGAGGCACCAATTACCTAAAGGGTATCAATAGCACTGATTTATGTTGCAAAGATATAATGATATCCTGTGGGATCAGTAATACTAGACCGTTTGGAATGTTTGGAATGAACGAAATCATCATTTGCTCCAAAGATATAATAGTGCCAAATAAAGGAGGTATGTTATTAACAAAGGTGTGTCTATTAGGTACCTTGAACATTTTCTCCTTCCCTATATGAAATAACTGTGTCATCAAGGAAGGGTATGCAATTTACTAGACCCCACTACTTATTGAACAAACTAGTTGTGTGACGACCCGCCTTCTCTTCCTTCTTAACTTCTCTCTCTCTTCCTTAAGGCGGGCGTCACATTTACTTAACCTTAACTTTACCTTATTCTTAGCCTTAGGTTACAACTACTTGACTTCCCTTAACTTGCTCTGATTTTTTTTTTCTTTAAAAAAAAAACTTTCATTTTATTTGCTTTGCAAGGATTTGACCCCTAGACCTCTTAGTTGTAAAACTAAAGCACTAACCATCTGCCCTACAACACTTTCTTTTCAATGGTACCAGTCGACTGATAGATAGCCAGTCGACTGGTATCGACCACAGAAACTTTCTATGCCCGGCACCAGTCGACTGGCCTCATGGCAGTCGACTGGTGCATCGAACAGAAGGTTATGTTCGATATCGCAGTCGACTGGTTCTGAACTAGTCGACTAGCACGCCTGAAACCTGCATTTTCAGACCCGAAAATTAGTTTCAAAAGTCCACAATTCACATACCTTCAATGTATATAAAGAAATAACTTCATTTCTATACTCTATACTAGTTTTATAAACATCCTAGCAACTCAAAACAACCTCATAAACTTGCAATTAGGATCTTTGCGGAAGTAAATAAGCTATCAAAATATATGAACTCTAGACTAGAGTTTGTACCCAACTTTGTCTCTATGCAAGGTTTAAACAAAGTCATTCGTTCTACCAATTCAAAACACCAAAACACATGTTCTACAAGACTTAACCCGACGATCTCTTCCACGATTCCGCCGCCACTAAACATCAATGCAAGTCCCGCTCGCCTCCCTAGCTTATGCTTTTTCTTTACCTTTGTCTGCAATAGAAAGAAATGCAACTAATAAGCGATTTGCTTAGTAAGTAAATCCTAACTCACAAATCCATGCGATCAATAATAAACATGCTCTTTTCAAATAATGCTTGCTTCAAAACACATGCACTTTGAAATACTTACACATGGAAACTTTCACATACTTATCATGCTCAATCATGCTTGAAAACATTTACTAGCATTAAAACATTGGCAAATCTAACATGCTCATAATTTCTTTTGAGACTTGCTACTTATGCATTTCCATACTTTAAACCACTAACTTCCTTGCTCTTGCTCTTTAACATGCTTGTAACATAACAATGTTAACATACTTAGCAAAACATATGTTTAAACTGAAAGCACTTACATATACTCATATACTTCAAAATAATAATCAACTTTCTCAGGCCTTGACACTGTACCATGGTATCAATGTACCAATGCGCGCATCCCTAATAGGTTTCGGGGAAGCTAACCACCGCACCCTATTAGAGCTTCTTTCTTACTTTCTGTGGGCCTCTCATTTGTCCGGTACATGTCACTTTACAAAAGTAAAATACTTTCTTACTCATAATGCTTGTATTTATCAAGCTAACTTTCTTTTTCATAAATCTTGCACTATAAACCTTTACTTTTCTTACTTGGAACTTTCATCGAGCACCTTGCGTGCCCTTAATCCCAAAACTCCTTTTTGGGACTTTTCAAGAACTTACTCTTATCATACTTAGGTCACATACACAAAAACTTACTCCAATTCATATTCTATGATAAAACATGTATTCTTTAGGGACTTAAAACACACGAATAAGAAAACCATAATCTTAAAGCATGCACTTAGATCACAAACATGGTTCTACAACGAGAAATACATGGCGAAACTACTTCTATTGCAGGTGAGTGATTTACTTACCCTTTCTTGAAGAAAACTCACTAAATATCTAGGAAACTCCTAGCGTAGCGCTCCTCTTCTCTTCCCTTGCGAGAAAACTTCACCCTTGGCCCTAGGGAAGAAGCCCTAGGTCTTTTACTTCAAGAGGAAGAAGAAGGAGGAAGAAAACTCCCCCTTTTTCTCTATTTTCGCAGCCTCCACGCGCCTCCTCTCGCAGCCTCACGAAAACCTAATCGGGGCTTCACGCGACTTAAGTGGAAGTCTAAATACCTCTTCATGAAACAACCTAACTTACCTATAACATAATTTTGATCCTTCTTTTTCCGTGCTTGATACCTAGCCCCTCTGGTTATCCCAACTTGCTTAAGGGTTTGCTTTGCCCCAAGGTCGCGAGGTCAAACCTCTACCCGATCCTTTTTCTTTTTTCTTTTTATTTTAATTCGAAAAAATGCTAGAAAATTCAGAAAAATTCCTAATAATTCACGAAAATTATTGGGTGTTACAAGTTGTCGAAAATATCATGGGAAAATTACTAAATTGAAATTACGATATCAAATCAGCCTTATCTGTTGAGAGGCCTGGGTAGATGATCTTAAGCTTCCAGTGGAGCTAGTTTCTACCAAGTGCTGCCCAGTCATTTACTACTGACTCCGAGTACTGATCCAGCTAATTATCTTAGTCAAGAAGAAAGTCACCGAGTTAGGAGTTGGGAGGCAAGTCGCCAAGTCGAGTCTATCTCTAAGTCAATACGGTGCACAGTCGAGTCAGGGGTAAAGTCATCAAGTCGGGAGTCAATCGCCCCGAATCATTCTTGATTGAAAACGCCAAGTGAAGCCGAGTGCTCCCTAGTGGACGCAAAGTCGATCCTGAGTGGATCGCCAAGACAAGAAAAGGTTCTTTTGAATGGATGTCGAGCGGTTGCAAGTAGAATGCCGAGTCGGAAGCACGGAGTGCTCTTGAGTGTAGGTTCGGGAAGAAGATTTGAGTGTAGGTTCGGGAAGAAGATACAAAGACATGCTATCAAGCAGTTTCCTTAAAACATATTAGCACCACCTCCAGCTGTGCTTCGACATTCTCTCGAGTCATCTGTTTCCCATAATACAGCGACAGATCACAATCACCACCAACGACTTGTGAATCACGTCGAACTGACAATGTTCCTGACCACTATCACGGGTGAATATACTGAGCAGGTACATGGCAGGGAAGGAAAATCAAGGAACAAAGATGGAAGAATTTCTATTGCTTCGTATGTCTCTTCACCCTGCTCATGGCCTCCTCCTTATAAAGGAGCCCAACCATAGCCGGTAGTAAATGGCGGAACAGAAGTCATTAAATAGCCATTACTCGTCATCCTTAAAATGCTAGCCGCTCATTGACTACTTCATTCAGCAATACGGATTCATTAATCATATTGATCATCTATTACAATGAGCAAAAAGAATAATTATTCAGATTGGAAAAATGTTGGTTGATCCACTTGGGTAAATTTTATCTCGACCGGTCTGACATTTGATGCGCACAGGTCGTGCTCACACACTAGTCTCAACATGATTCAATGCAAATTCAGGCTCCAGATTTGCACACCCCTACGCATCATGTGCAAGTGAGTCTCTCCCTATGCATTTATTCACATCATACATGCATGTGCAACAATATAAATCAACTAACTAATCTTAAAACTTTCAATATTGAACTAAAGTCTCATTCACAATGAAGTCTCCCTCTACTTTTCCACCTCTTTTTCCGTTCACACCTCTGACAATCCCCCACATGAATAGATACAAGGTATGTGATAGCATTCGATAGTTGAGTTCAGTATAGGACAAGTAGGTTTTACCCTTTGAACCTTCCCTTTGAAGATTTATTTGTTTACTAATTGACAGTAGACATCATGTCTTTGAACTATTCTGCCGTCTGTATAAGTATTGATGTATCTCACCGAAAACTCTCTCTGATACAACTCAATTCTCATGAGTGTGTTCGTTTTTGGCCATGAATATGCCTGGTTATGTGAAAAGTTCTAAGAATTATGCCTCCAATTCTTTTCGAAACGGTCTCATTTCTTTCTCACATAGGTAATCTCTTAAGAGTATTCCTCATAACTCTGTTAGATATTAAAAGTCATGTGTTTAACCTTCATCTTTCACTCATCTATTGGGTCATCCCCACAATGAGCAACTTTGTCGATACAATTAAATTGTCCTTTTAAACCTAATTCTTGAGATCTCCAATCTGTATAGGTTGAGTTTCCTTTACAATAATATTTCTCATCGGCATCGAGCCTATCCCTTTTGATGAGCTTGCAACTAACTCTTGGTTTAATTCTTTGATTAACGGATCCGCTAAGTTATCTTATAACTTCACATAGTCAATAGTGATAACTCCGTTTGAGAGTAATTATCTAATGATATTGTGTCATCTAATGGTATTGTGTCTACAATGTATATGTCTAGACTAACCATTATGCAAATGGCTTTGTGCCTAATCAATTGTTGATTGACAATTGCAATGTATGTAAATTGCAAGCACAGGTTTCGACCATCTTGAAACATTTTCCAAGAATTATTGTAGTTATTTTGCCTCTTCACCACATTTGTATCAAGAGCTATAGACTTAGATTTCATCGTGGAGCTAATTATTATAGTTTGCTGAGGAAATTTATATGAAATAACTGTACTTCCTAAAGTGAATACATATCTACCAATAGACTTTGAGTCTTTCATGTCAGATATTCAATTCGATTTGCTTTTATTATTCCGCACTTAATTTTATATACTTGTGCTTGTAATTATCAACTGTAAGACGAGTTTTCTCCGCCTCCGGAAATTTCGGAAAGGAAACCAATAGTGGACTCACGCCGAGTATATAGGCCTTGGACGTACTGACCCTGGGGGTCGGGAACCAAGTAAATAAATCCCGCATATCTGCTGTGATTGTTTGTTTTATTTTTCTATTTTACTTTTCCGCTGCACTAATGCTCTGAGTCTAGAAAGATCGAAAGTTTTACGAATTTCCGCAAAGATTTCTCGGTCAATATTCACCCCCCCCCCTCTATCGACGGCACCGGTCCTACAAGTGGTATCAGAGCTAGACCGCTCTTCACCGGACTAACCGCCGACAGAGCAACGACGCCAGGAGTTGAGGGGGAGCCCAGGGGTGAATCAGGTACATTTTAATTTTAATGTCAAATTTTAAATTCCATATTATATGCTTCACGTGCAGGGAGAGAGGGCACTACAAAAATCAGTGCCCTACTCGTAAGAATCGTTCCTCACTGGTGGCAAAGGAGGCACCAGCGCCAAGAGTCCGGAGGAACAAGGACCACATCAGATGCTTCAAATGCGGAAAATACGGACATTAAAAAATAAGTGTCCGACAAAGGTACGTAAAATTTATGTTCCAAAAATTTTTAAATCTCCTGCATTTTCTTATGTAAATTATTTAGATAATTTTACTGAAAAATTAAATTGTGTAAATAGGCAAATTAATGTCTTGCATGATCAACTAGATAATGTAGACAGTAATAAACTATCAAAAATTAACTCTTTAATTATCAATACCAATAAATTAATCTGTAAAATTAATTCTAAAATTAATCTTAAGTTTAATTCTGAAAATAGATCTGATAAAATTACTGAAATTAAATCTGAAAATCCTTTAGATAATTACAAATTCAAATTTGAAAATCCTTTGTATAAATCTTAACTCAAATTTGAAAATCCTTTAGATAATTATGAATTCAAATTTGAAAATCTTAAGGATAATTCTGAAGATAATCCTGAAATTATTGAAATTATTTTTGAGGATAAAAATGATTTTGTTGAAAATATTCTTGAGGATAATAAAGATGAAATTCTCCTAGATGATAACTTAATTATAGATAATATTGAAGATTGTTATAAAATATTAACTAGTGGCCCAAATTACTTCACCTACTTTGAGGATGAGGAGGATATGGAATTTGCTAAGATCAAGGCCATAATTAATAAAGTTCACAAAGATTCAAATAAATCAGAATTATTAGAAAAACTTGAAAAGATAAATAAAGAAGAAATAGTAGATGAATCAGATATTTTCAAAATAATGAAGATGATGAAATTAAACCCACAACTGTTGACCAACCCAGAAATCTTGAAAATTAAATCAAGATAAACCCCAAAAACTTTGATTAAAATTTAATTAATTTTTAAAACATTAACCTAATCCTTTAGTTTTAAGATCAATTAATTCTGAACTTTAATTAATCCTTAAGTTATTAATTTAAATGTTAATTAATTCGAAATTAATCCTCAATTTAATCAACTTAAATTAATCATTAATTAACTTAAATTAATCCTTATTCAATTAAATGTTAATTAATTCAAATTAATTCAATTAAATGTTAATTAATTCAATTAAATGTTAATTAATTCAAATTAATTCAACTAAATCTTAATTAATTCAAATTCAAATTAATTCTTAATTAATTCAACTAAATCTTAATTAATTCAAATTCAAATTAATTCTTAATTAATTCAAATTAATTCAACTAAATCTTAATTAATTTAAATTCAAATTAATTCAATTAAATCTTAATTAAATCAAATTCAACTTAATTCAAGTAAATCTTAATTAATTCAAATAAATTCAATTAAATCTTAATTAATTCAAATTAATTCAATTAAATCTTAATAAATTCAGATTAATTCAATTAAATCTTAATTAATTCAAATTCAAATTAATTCAAATTAATTCAATTGATTCAAATTAATTAAATCCTTAATTATTTTAATTAATAATTAACTTATTTAATCATTAATTAACTCAATTCCAATTAATTCTTAAACTCGAAATAAATAAAATGTTACCTAAACTGTAACAATTAATTTAATAAAATTAAATATGTCAAAGTGGGTTGACATATTCGCGGGTTCACACTACATGTATTAAATCGAGAATTTGATACATCTTTAGAAACTTAATTAAAATGCTTTTGACTTGTTTGAATCATGCATTAATGTCATGTCATGCATCTGCTATCTTTTTCCAATATATGTCATGTCATTTATGTTTAAGTTTATGCATGATTTAGAACGGTTATAGGAAAAGAATAATTGAAACTTGAACAACCAAGTATTAGGTGGAGGTGAGATAATAGTACGTTAGGGAAGCCTTTTTGGTAGAACTAGCCGAAGCTACCGATCCAAAACCTAAACTAGTTAGACCAAAATCTTTCAAGAAGTAACTTGAAGATGAATTTTCTATAAAAGGCTTTATCAAGGAAAGAGTTGATGATCCAATAAGGCTACGGCCAAAGAAGGCCTAGTGCATCGCCAAGACATGGAAGCCAATTACTGAAAATCAAATTCACTTTTCTATTGTCAGATTTGAATCTAACACAAGTTTTAGTTAAACCTTAGATTTAACAATGAATTAAGGAAAATGATTCAAGCATCTCACAAGGCACCCATAAGGCAACCATGCTTGGTGTATTGAGACATCTAGAATGGGTGAGATGTTAAGGACTAATAAATTGAAAAATATTTTTCAAAAATATTTTTCAAAATTGCTAGAATATTTTTCTAAAAATATATTTTTAAAATAGTGCTTTAACATAATAATATTTTTATGGATTTCATGCTTGTCTGTTTGCCAATATATTGTATGTCTTCAAAAATTTATATCATTTTCAAAAATTGTTTGACTCACACAATTAGACACAAGCCTCCTAGGAAAACACTAAAGTTCCTTAAAGCACTTAGATAGAGTCAAACGGTATTGGGTACAGGAGGAGTGTTCTTTTGAAATGATTTTTGAAAACTGCACCTTAAACATTACTATCATTTGAAAATACTTTTCTAAGACTGTACTTTAAATCATTATCACTTGTGTTTCCGAAAAAGACTTATGTCTAAAAATTATATTTTCAAAAATTACCTGTTATTTTGACTTTGATAAACCCTAAAAGACACAGAGGAAATCTGCCTCATGATCAACAAGGACTCCTAGGATGTGTCAGATTTAGGGGGAGTCTGAGTCAAACTTCTAAAAAGTTTTTTTTTAAAATTATTAAATAATTCCTTTGATCTGAACTAAACCCTAAAGACTTAGAGGATGAGTACTTGTGGTCAACAAGCTTTCTAGGACTAGGTCAAGTTTAGGGGGAGGGCAAATTAAAAGAATTATTGAATATTTCAAATGTTTTCATGCACGGTATTTTCAAATCCTTTTGAAAACATAAGTATCATTTTAATAATTTTTCTTTAAAAATATTATTATTTTCAAAAATCTATTTGGTCTTAATCAATTTGAAATAATATTTTTCTTGAGTTTGAAAATTTTTTTAGTACACTTAGGAAAATGTCCTTATAGCCAACAAGGGTTCCTAGGATTGTGTCAGACTGGAAGATAGACCAAGTCAAGTAAAATATTGTGTTTTAAAAATAAAGTTTTCTCAAAAGTACTTGAAATTTTTAAAAATGTACTTGCACATATTTTTCAAAACACTATCATTTTGTGGCTTATCCAAATTATGTTTTAGTATTTACTTGAATTTGGAGAATTTTCCAGGACACTTAGGAAAATATCCTTGTAGTCAACAAGGTTTCCTAGAATTGTGTCAGACTGGAAAAGAAACCAAATCAAGTAAAATATTATGTTTTAAAAATAATATTTTTCAAAATTTACTTATACTTTTCAAAAGTACTTATATTTTTCAAAGCTCAAATCATGTTCAAAAGTACTTGCAGTGTTTTCAAAAACTCAATATATCTCAAAAGTACTTGCATTCTTGAAAAATCTATTCTAAATTTTTTCAGATCAAACATTTTCTTACAAGTACAAAATATTTTTCAGAATTGCACAATACTCTTCAAAATAGATATATTCTGAAAATTTAAGTGCTTAGTATTACTATGCTTTCAAAAATTTATACTAAGTGTTTGTCAAAAGAACAAAATATTTCTATTGTTGGTGCAAGTATTCTTGTTTTTTTTTTGATGTATGACAAAGGGGGAGAGGTGTGCTTAAGTTAGAAAATTTTTTGGTGTCTTCCAGAAGGATCAATGAAAATCAAAATATTTTTTTCAAAAAGGGGAGAGTGAGCTTATGTTAGAAAACAAAATTCTCCCAAAAGATCAAAATGTAGTTTCAAAACTTATATCATGTTTTATTTTTTTATCCCAAGGATAGTAAGTTAGCCCTTTCAACTAATCTAACTTAAGATATTGTCAAACATCAAAAAGGGGGAGATTATTGGTGCAAGTTGTATCAGTGATGTCCTCCTCTAAGTGTTTTAATGTTTGACAATATACTTAAGTCAGTGATACATTAAACAAGAGAAGGGGAGTTAAGAGAGGAGTAACAAAATGGACCAAAGTCCTAGTAAATCTAGGCACTAAGTCTTGATCATGGATTGGGCACTAATGTTGATGCAGTCTGGCCCTGATTGTTGTTTTGGTGTTGACACCGATTTAAGTTTAGGTGGATGATTATTGATTATGATTAAGTCCTGATCGGGGATCAGGCATGGTATGGAAAATCCTAGTCTGGAGGGCTAGGTGTTGGAAAATCCTAACCTGGAGGGTTAGGTGTTGAAAATCCTAGTCTGGAGGGCTAAGTGCTGGAAAATCCTAACCTGGAGGGTTAGGTGTTGAAAAGTCCTAGCTTGGAGGGCTAGGTGTTGGAAAAGTCCTAATTCGGAAAGGTTGGGTGAAAAGTCCTAGCTTGGAGGGCTAGGTGAAAGTCCTAACTTGGAGGGTTAGGTGCAAATTCCCATCCTGGAGAATTAGGTGAAAAAGTCTTGGCTTGGAGGGTCAGGTGCCTAGCTTGGAGGGCTAGGTTGGATGGAGTTCTAACTCGGAAGGGTTGGGTGAAAAGTCCTAGCTTGGAGGGCTAGGTGAAAAGTCTTAACTTGAAGGGTTAGGTGTAAATTCCCAACTTGGAGAGTTAGATGAAAAATCCTTAGCTTGGAGGGCTAAGGTGGATGGAAACTTAGCTTAGAGGGCTGAGTTTGAGTCCCTGGATCGGTCTGGTGATCGATCAGGGATTCTGGCACGCTGCTCCTTCGTGGATCGGTCTGGTGACCGATCCAGCGATGACTGATCAGTCGGGTGACCGATCAGGGACACACAGTGAGGTTGGGAACCTACTGTGCTGCTCCTGATCGATCTGGTGACCGATCAGGGAGTATGCGTTTCACCCATTGACTGGCTCCTGATCGGTCTGGTGACCGATCAGGGAGCGAGCAGTGAGGTTGAGTTCCCATGCTGAACTGCTCCTGATCGGTCGGGTGACCGATCAGGATCACTGTGCAGATCGTTCCGGAGAACGATCAAGCGTCGTAGGTTCCTCTCTATGATCGATCAGGACGGAGCCTGATCGGTCTGGTCATGATCTGATCGGTCTGGTGACCGATCAGGAGGCTGTCTGATCGGTCTGATGACCGATCAGGAGGTCTGGACTGCGAAGCTCAGAAATCACCCAAGAAAGGGGTGGATCGTTCGGGTGATCGATCCATAACCTGGGATCGGTCTGGTGATCGATCTAGGAGAAGTCACAAAGAAATCGTGATTTCTGATTGAGCGTTGGGGACCGATCAGGATGGAGCCTGATCGATCTGGACCTAGCCTGATCGGTCTGGTGACCGATCAGGAGTCGCTCTGATCGGTCGGGTGACCGATCACTTTAATTCAAATTGCACTGTCAGACGCTTTAATCACGTCTGACCGTATCCGATTCGCTGATGGTTGCCTCTGATACTTGATTTACTGTGTGATATACTGCTCTAATATTCTGACTAAGCTGCAGGTGATAGGGGAGGATTCAAACACTCAAGGAGAAGTCAATGGAGGCTTTCCTTGGAGCAGGTTTGTCCATTTCTCATCTCAGGTTGCAACGGCTGGAGCTGCAGGACTGAAGCCGCTGACTGAAGCTTGGCTGAGGGAGCTCAGGAAGTTCAGTAAGGGTTCAGTGAAGCTGGCATTGGCAGTGAGGCAGCTGGAGCCTGCTGGAGATGAGGTCACTTGATGCTTGGTGGAGAAACAAAAAGGAACGGGAGACAGCTTGGTGGAAGCAGAGAAGCATTCGAAAGCTTACAGCTTGTGTTCTTGAGTTCTTGTGCCTTGAGTTCTCCACATCAAGCTTGATGTGTTCTTAAAGTTTCCATCATTCTGAGCAAGCTATCGAGAAGCAATCATCCATTACTCGAGCATTTGAAGGAGAGAACGAGAGGCTTGGAGTCCGACAGTGGGAAGACACGAAGAAGGGTTCTTGCGTGAGATCGCCACTGGGTGGAGCTCAGGGAAGCTTGCTGCGTTCTTCTCTTTGCTGGGTGTTTGAGTAAGATCTTTCTTGTTGTTTCATTGAGCTTAAACATTTATCTGATTGAAACACTGTGGAGAGGTTTCTCCACCGAGAAGGAGGTTGCTTTATATCCGGTGATCACCGGGGTTTGATCTGCCGATGATCAAGGGATCGCCCACCTTAAGGGCACGCCAAGGAGTAGGGGCAAGTTATCCCCGAACCTTGTAAACCCTCTTGTTAGCGATCTTGGTAGCTGTAGTTGTTAGCTTTCATCTTTGTTTTTAGTTTACTGCACTGTTTTGTTTTTCCTTTGCTTCTTCCACTGTGCTACTGATAAGCTAAGTGCTGAAAACTTGCTATGTTCTCAAAGAGAAAGTGTTGGCTATATTCACCCCCCCTCTCTGGCCATCTCGTCACCAACAAGTGGTATCAGAGCTTGGGGCTCTGTTTACGGCTTAACATCCAAGAGTTATCAACAAGATGGCGTTGAGAGAAGGCTTCTCCACCACCCGACCTCCATTCTTTGATGGCGCTGACTTCCAATATTGGAGATCAAAGATGGAATACTATTTGAAGATGGATATCCATACTTGGTTCGCGGTGAAGGAGGGATTCATTCCTCCTAAGGATGATGAAGGCAAAGAACTCGAGTCTTCACGGTGGACTGCCGAACAAACATGAAAGAGTGAAGCCGACGCGAAGGCGGTGGTCACTCTACAATGTGGCATGAACAAAGATCAACTTATCAAAGTTGGTCCTTTCACAAGTGCCAAGGACCTGTGGAACAAACTCATTGAGCTTCACGAAGGCACCCGGGACTCTAGAATCGCAAAGAGGGATTTGTTCCTCAACCAACTTCAAAATCTCTCCATGAAGGAGAATGAGTCGGTAAGTGAGTTTCATAGTCGTTTCAAGGAAGTCATCAATGGCTTCATTCAATTGATGAAAAGGTCGAGAACCGCGACCTTGTGAGGTATGTTTTGAAAGCATTTCCAAGGAATGCTTTGTGGTCATCTATGGTGGATGCCTACAAAGTATCCAAGGATTTATCTATTGTAAAATTAGATGATTTATTTTGTGAGATGGAGTTGCATGAAATGGCTAACAAAGGCCCCAAGGAGAAGGGGATTGCCTTAGTTGCAGGGGACCGAACCAACAAGAAGAAGAAGGAGAAAGAGGTCTCATCATCTTCATCCTCTTCCGAATCCGAGTCCAATTCTGAGGAAGATGGCAGTGGCTCCTCCTCATCTAAGATGGCAAACTTTGTGAGGAGGACAATGCGAAGGGATCGACGTTTCAAAAGTAGAGGTAACACTAGTGAATCCAAACTTGATAAGAATAATGCATCTTGTTTTGAGTG
>JAGFNQ010001658.1:40257-115222 GCA_024364735.1 Boesenbergia rotunda
GTTACAAGAAGGATGCCGACGACACATGACGACTGAAGGATGCACTTGGAGAAGATGTTATCCCTAGATTGACCATTGATCCTCTCATTGGCTTGAGAAGATGGTAGTATACAGGCCATAACCATGTCACATTTTATTGCTTATATGTTGATATATGCAATGTGTGTATGTGATGCATGATTAGATGTTTATCTTAATTAAGTCAACTCGATATGCCTACCAAAGTTTGGTACTCATAAACTACCTCGATCATTTGTTGTTGGGGTTGCCAAAGCAAAGCAAAGCAACGCATTCTATCTTGGTAGAGTGTGAGAGGATAATTGTGATGTCCTGCTATCGAACTTTGGGTGAGACTTAACTAGGTCACCTCAATTGGATTGAGAAACTTAGAGGTATATCCCAAAAGTTGGGAAAATTGGGTAAGAGAATAATTATACTAAGTCTTGGGCGATTAGCCAAAGCTAACTCAAGATGATGTGTAATGTGGATCTTGACCCTTTTCAAGAGTTGCATAAGATGTAATTGGTAAAAAATGTTACCTACCTAATTATACCAAGTCTTTGGCGATTAGCCAAAGCTAACTCAAGATGAAGTGTAATTTGGATCTTATCCCACAAAATGTAGTCGTTGTTTGGCTTGGAGCTAGTAGTGTGGGCAAATTGAGTTTGCCTGCATTCATGACTAGCCCCTACAAAAAGCTCTACGATTTAGTGGGAGCATCATTTTATTAAAGGCCTAATTAAATGATCTAGATATGATACTTATTTCTGCATGTTATATTGTTGTAGATCACCATGTCGTCTAACACGTCAAATACTCTCTCTCTACGATCTGTCCTTGAGAAGGACAAACTCAACGGAGCTAATTTCCTGGACTGGTACAGAAACTTGAGGATAGTCCTCAAACAAGAACGAAAATTGTATGTCCTAGAGCAACCTCTTCCAGAAGCACCCATTGCTACCGCCACCCGTGCTGAAAAAGATGCTTACAAGAAGCATCAGGATGATGCACTTGATGTATCATGCCTTATGCTTGCCACCATGAACTCTGAGCTTCAGAAGCAACATGAGAACATGGATGCACATGATATGATTGAGCATCTAAAGCAACTATATAAAGGGCAAGCTAGGCACGAGCGGTTTGAGGTATCTAAGGCCCTATTTGCATGCAAGATGCAAGAAGGAACTCCTGTAGGAACTCACGTACTCAAGATGATTGGGTATGTCGAGAACCTTGAAAGACTAGGATTTCCACTGGGCCAAGAATTGGCTACAGACCTTATCCTGCAATCGTTGCCGGAAGGGTACCATCAATTTGTCATGAACTATAACATGAATGAAATTGATAAACCTTTGCCTGAGATGCTCAGCATGTTGAGAACTGCTGAACCCAATCTCAAGAAAACCAAGACCAGTAATGTACTGATGGTACATAAAGGCAAAGGCAAATGGAAGCCTAAAGGCAAGGGTAAGACCCAAGGCAAAGGCAAAGGCAAGGCCAATTCTACTACATCCAAGGCCAAAGGCAAAGTGCCTAAGGAAGGGACCTGCTTCCATTGTGGTGAGACCGGACATTGGAAGAGGAGTTGCAAACTCTACCTGGAGGAAGTAAAGAAGAAAAGAAGTAAGACTTCTGCCTCAGGTATTTTTGTTATAGAAGTCAATCTATCTAACTCTTCTTCTTGGGTATTAGATACCGGATGTGCATCTCACATTTGTACTAATGTGCAGGGCCTTCGAACAGCTAGATCATTGACAAAGGGCGAAGTGGACCTACGAGTAGGCAATGGAGCAAAAGTTGCTGCTATAGCTGTAGGAACATATTCCTTGTCTTTGCACACTAGGCTTATCTTAGAACTAGAAGAGTGCTTTTATGTACCTGCATTAACTAAGAACATAATTTCAGTATCTTGTTTGGACAAGAAAGACTTTTCATTTATCATAAAGGGCAAATGTTGTTCTATAATGCTAAATAACATATTCTATTGTAATGCACCAATTATGAATGGACTCTATGTTCTAGATCTAGATAACCCAATCTATAACATAAATACCAAACGGTTCAAACCAAATAATTTGAACCAAACATATCTCTGGCATTGTCGCTTAGGATATATAAATGAGAGTCGCATATCCCAGCTCCATAAGGATAGATTACTGGACTCATTTGATTTTGAATCATATGAGACATGTGAATCTTGTCTTCTAGGAAAGATGACCAAGACTCCATTTAGTGGACACGACGAAAAAGCAACAGACTTGTTAGGACTCATACATACTGATGTATGTGGCCCTTTCAATGTCATAGCTAGAGGAGGCTATCAGTACTTCATCACTTTCATTGATGATATAAGTAGATATGGCTATGTGTATCTCATAAAACACAAGTCAGAATCCTTTGAAAAGTTCAAAGAATTCAAGAGTGTAGTACAAAACCAACTTGGCAAAAGTATTAAGATGCTTCGATCAGATCGAGATGGTGAATACCTTAGCCAAGAGTGTCGTGACCATCAAGCAAAGTGTGGGATCATATCCCAACTCACTTCACCTGGCACACCACAGTGGAATGGTGTATCCGAGCGGAGAAATCGTACTCTATTAGATATGGTACGATCGATGATGAGTCAGATAGATCTTCCTACTTCCTTCTGGGGATTCACTCTAGAGGCAGCTCTTTTCACACTTAACCGAGCTCCATCAAAGGTCGTCATAAAGACACCATATACGATATGAACTGGGAAGAGTCCCACAATGTCTTTTATGAAGATTTGGGGTTGTGAGGCTTACGTACGAAATCAAGTCTCAGATAAAGTAGGACCCAAATCTGATAAGTGCTATTTTGTAGGATATCCCAAGGAAACAAAGGGATATTATTTTTACAATCCCACACTAGGCAAAGTGTTTGTCGCTAGAAATGACGTTTTTCTAGAAAAGGAGTTTATTTCTAGAATAATTAGTGGGAGTAAAATCTATCTTGAAAAAGTTCAAGATACAGATAGCACTGAGGCCTTAATGGACATTGAACATGCACCACAAGATGTTGTGGATCATGAGATTGTTGCACAAGAAGTTGTGGAACAACAAGCTGTTCAAGTAGACCAACCTCTTCGCAGATCTGATAGGATACGTCGTCAGCCTGAGAGATACTCATTTCTCTTGTCTGACCATGATGATGTTACGCTCATTGAGTTGAATGAGCCTACATCCTATCAAGAAGCTGTGATGAGCCCAGATTCTGAGAAATGGCTAGAAGCCATGAGGTCCGAAATGGAATCCATGTACACTAACCAAGTATGGACTTTGGTTGATCCACCTGAGGGAATTAAACCCATTAGGTGTAAGTGGGTCTTTAGAAGAAAGACTGACATGGATGGACTCATGCATACCTATAAAGGGCGATTGACAGCTAAAGGATTCAAGCAAATTCATGGTATTGACTATGATGAAACCTTTTCACTAGTTGCGATGCTTACGTCTATTCGGATCATGCTTGCTATTGCAGCTTACCATGATTACGAGATCTGGCAGATGGATGTCAAAACCATATTCCTAAATGGGAATCTACTCGAGGATGTGTACATGACACAACCTGAAGGTTTTGTAGATCCAGAGCATGTAGGAAAGGTATGTAAGTTGCAAAGGTCCATTTATGGGCTAAAGCAAGCTTCTCGAAGCTGGAATCTTCGATTCGATGATGCAATCAAAGCGTTTGGTTTCATCAAGAATGAAGATGAACCCTGTGTCTACAAGAGGGTTAATGGGAGCACAATTATCTTCCTAATCTTGTATGTAGATGACATACTCCTCATTGGGAATGATATCCCTTCACTATAGTCTGTGAAGACGTGGCTAGGGAATTGTTTCTCAATAAAAGACTTAGGTGAAGCAGCCTATATCCTAGGCATCAAGATCTATAGAGATAGATCTAAGAGATTGCTTGGCTTAAGTCAGAGTACATATATTGACAAGGTGATTAATCGTTTTGCCATGCAGAATTCCAAGAAGGGATTTCTGCCGATGTCACATGGTGTGAGTCTTTCGAAGACTCAATGCCCCTCTTCTAAGGAGGAGAGAGATCGTATGGATCAGATCTCTTATGCATCCGCTATATGGTCTATCATATACGTCATACTTTATACTCGTCCAGATGTCTCGTATGCTTTGAGCATGATGAGCAGGTACCAGTCAGATCCAGGTGAAAGTCACTGGACAGCTGTCAAGAATATTCTTAAGTACTTACGAAGGACGAAAGAATATTTCTTGATATTTGGAGGCAATGAGGAGCTAGCTGTAAAAGGTTATAGTGACGCAAGCTTCCAAACAGACAGGGATGATTTCAGATCATAGTCAGGGTATGCGTATTGCCTGAATGGTGGCGCTGTGAGCTGGAAGAGTTCGAAGCAGGACACAGTCGCAGATTCTACAACAGAGGTCAAGTATATTGCCGCATCTGAGGCGGCAAAAGAGGATGTTTAGATCCGGAAGTTCATTACAGAGCTTGGTGTGGTTCCTAGCATAGTAGACCCGATAGACCTCTATTGTGACAACAATGGGGCTATTGCGCAGGCTAAGGAACCTCACTCTCATCAGCGGACCAAACATATACTACGACGCTTCCATCTCATTCGAGATTATCGATAGAGGAGATGTGAGGATATGCAGAGTACATACTGATTCTAACATTGCAGATCCTTTGCTTTGGCATAAAAGAAGCATGATGGTCATACCATGTCACTGGGTATTAGATATTACAGTGATTGACACTAGTGCTAGTGGGAGATTGTTGGTAGGAGTCCTAGGGCCAATTATGTGATGATTGACTAGGTACATTTTGTATCATATTCTATCATTAAAAGGCATGTTTGGTTATTATACTTACTCTGTATTTGTGCCAAATAACTAAGTATAATAATGTCCTTGTGTAGTAGGTTCTTATCTACATTATATCTATTGGTTGAATCGATAGTGAGATAATATAAAGAACACTACACTAAATTATTCCTAGTCAAGCATTAATATTCAGGGACAATATTAATGCATGGAGACTAGCATATAGGTCAATTGATGACTTGAGCTCACAAGTCATGGATATGTTATATCAAGTTGACATATATACATTAGAGAATGTGTACTGAATTGACCCGCCATGAGAAAGTTTCATAGATTGTCATATGAGTGTAATAAACTTTCTCATGTGACTATTGGTATGAATAGTCCTTAGACCTGAAGTCACTACGGTTCCCTACATAAGGAGTTATGTACTTTGGTATCGTCAACGTCACCCGTAACAGGGTGGACTATAAAGGCGATCACTGGGTATGTAATGAATTATGCAGAGAGATATGAGTAATGTAGATGGGATCTATCCCTCCCATATGACGGGAGTGATATCTGTGGGCCCCTTAATCGAGTAGGATTGCTGAAATGCATGGTCATGCTCAAATGAGTCAATATGAGATATTGAGCTCATTTGTTTGAGTGAGTCTACTCAGGGATCAAGAAACACAAGATTGATTAAGGATGACACGGTCTATGCTTCATTGGTCAATCTAGATATCAAGGATAGAAGGACAAGACTATACATTATCATAGTCACGGAGGTTTAGTCGGATTTCAACTTTTCTTATTACTTGGGTATCAATGATGCATTGCTAGATGCTGCTCATTGCTTATGTGTCTAAAGCGTTTAGACGCATTGCCAACGTCACGAGAACCTATTGGGTCACACACTAAGGACTTGATGTTCGGGAGCTCGAGTTGGGAACTCGGGAGCATGGGTCAGGAGCTCGGCACTCGGCAGACTGAGCTGGACTGGGTTAGGAGCTCAGCACTCGGCGGACTGGGTTAGGAGCTCAGCACACGGCAGACTGGGTCGGGAGCTCAACACTCGGCAAACTTGGTCGGTAGACTTGGTCGGGAGCTCGAGGACTAGGTCGGGAGACCTGGTCGGAAGCCCGAGAGGCCCGGTCAGAATTTCATGGAAATTCATTAAAGTGTTTAATAAAGGAAAGAGAAAAGTCTCTTCATTGGATGAAGAGGAGGCGAAGAGTCACATGAAAAATGTGCTCTTTATTGGCTTTAATGAAGGGAAGTTAAAGAGACAAAAAGACTCTTCATATTCATAGGATGAATATAAAAGAGGTTCTAGTCATTTTGAATGAAGTAAGTGAGTGCTTTTCTTTCTTCCCTTCCTCTCTTCTTCCTCTCCTCCCTTTTGGCCGAAACCCTTGTGGGTTCTTGGTGGTCTTGTAAACTACCTCAAGTTGCTAGCACAACTAAGGTAGTTCTCCCGAAGTTTAGAGATTGTGTCCGTGTGGATATGAATAGAGGCACGGACACTTGAACGTGCAAGAGATCCAGCGCATCTTGGACGAGCGGGAAAAGCAAAGGGCACGCTCCGAAGGTATACATTTTAGATAGATCTATTAGATAGATAAACATTGTACGAGTTTTATTTCGCATGGATCGCTTGAGGGTTCTTGTTTCCACTGCGTTTTTATGTTTTGGTGCCGGGAGAACCCAACAGAAACATCCACAAGGATCCTCAAGTTCCACACAGGAACTTGAGAATTATTTTACGACTTCTTTTGATTTTAATGAAGCAGATAGCGAAGATTTTGATATCTTGAAGTGGTGGTCACAGAAGGCTCAAAGCTTTCCCGTTCTCTCCGTGATCGCAAAAGAAATTTTAGGTTCTCCAGTGTCAACTGTTGCTGTGGAGCAAACGTTCAATGCCGGCGTCAATATTAGATGAACGACGATCAACTATGTCACCTGGCTCATTGGAAGCTCAAGCATTACTAGATGATTGGACCAGAGCCGAGAAACGAATCCAAGGAATGCAACTTTTAGAAGACGAAGTCGAAAAATTTGATACCGAAGGAACGAATACAACGGGAACGGGAGGAAATAGAAGTGAGTGATAAAGGGTAAAAATGTAAAGAATGTAAAAGGATAAAAATGTAAAAGAACTACGTGTATTTTGATTCCCCTATACCCTAAGGGAATACGTAGACAATTTATATATGTGCAAGCCTTTTTTTAATAAAATTTATTTTTTTAATTTAATTTTTAATTTTTAATTTTTTTAATATAATAATCTTGAACCGTGGCGAACCGTGAACCGGTGGTTCCGAATCGTGAACCGTAACCGGCTTGGGCGGTTAAGGTTAAGGGTCGACCTCCCACGAACCATCGAACCGGCAATTCCGAACCGTTGAACCGGCGATTCCGAACTGTCGAACCGGCAGTTTCGAATTGATGGTTTCGAACTGTGGGTTTCGAATCGTGATCGGGTGGCAGCAGCGGCGTAGACGTGTGGTAGAGGATTTTAAAGGTAAAATTAGGATTAAAAAAAAGAAGGGGATTAGCACTAAAAGAAGAAAACACAGCTGGAGAGAAAATAAAAACAAAGGAAAGAAAGGACGAAGGAGAGAGAGGATATAAAAAATCTGAGACATAGAGAAAAAAAATAAAATAAAATTCGAGAGAAAATAAAAAATAAAACACGCTTTAAGAGAAAATAAAATAGGGAGGTTTTTAATTGGAATTTTTTAAGAAAGTTTTAAAATACATAATTAATTAGGCTTTTTATATTTTTTTTCGAGGTATGAACATTTTTCCCTTGAATTTTAGAGGGAGCGATCCCACACGTCAACGTCATATAGCTACGCCGTGTGTGTCTATAGGTACATGATAAAAATATTTAGACACTCATGATATATATATATATATATATATATATATATATATATATATATATATATATATATATATATATATATATATATATATATATATATATATATAGAAGATTAAGATTTTTTTTAAAAAATATATTATATATATTTAGAATTTAAGATTTTAAAATTTAAGAGTTGAGTTATAATTAATAAGGTTAAGTCAATAAGATTCTCTTTGTAGAATTTAAGTTTTCTTTTTGGGTTATAATGTTCAAGGAAAAAAGTTTAAATTTGCACGGGGTATATTATATGAATAATGATTGGGAGAGTGAAAATCATAGTGAATGATGTGGCATCTTATATGCACGATCTCCGACGGGTTCACCGTGCCCCCCAGGGTATAGTTTGATTCGGGGTGGTGGCTGAAGACCGCCGATGGTGTCCAAGCGATAATCGGACGTGTGCATGTAAAGTGCCACGTCATGCCACATCATTCACTATGATTTTCACTCTCCCATTTTCACTCTCTCTATCATTGCTCATATTATATATATATATATTTAGAGTTTAAGATTTTAGAATTTAAGGGTTGGGTTAGAGTGAGTTCAAACTAATAAGATTTTTCCTTTAGAATTTAGGCTTCCCTCTTGAGTTATAGTGGTCAAGATAAAAAAATTTGGATGCTCACGAGATATAGTATATGTATTTAGGGTTTAAGATTAATTAAGAAAATTTTCAATTAAAAGAAAAGAATCTAGGCGCCTAGATCATATCTAAGTGCCTGGATTATTATATCGCACATAGTAGCACAGGCATAATCATGCACACACAGTCGTGCAGGGTAACTATACTATATATATGTGTGTGTTGCAAACTCATTGTTGCACGCTTGGATTGAATCCAGACGCCTTGGATTGAGTTGCAACAGAATATTTTGTTTTTTTTGTATATTATTGTATTTATGATTTAGACGTTGGGTTATAGTTTTCAGGATAAAAAATTTTGGATGCCTATGAGGTATATTATATGAATTTAGTATTTAAGATTTTAGAGATTAGTGGTTGAGTTATAGTGAGTTTAAGTCAATAAGATTTTTTCTCTACGGTTTCGGTTTCTCTCTTGGGTTATAGTATTCAAGATAAAAATTTTAGATACTCACGAGATATATTATTTGTATTTAGGGTTTACGAGTTTATTTTTTTTAATTTAAAAAATAAAATAAATAAATTGAGACGCTTGGATTTGATCTAAGTGCCTCAATCACTTTTTTTTAAAAAAAAATGGATGAAGGATACATTGGAGGCGCCTCAAGTCGGGCCCGCACGAACGTGCGACCGAAGGTGAATAGATGGGGGGGAGGTGAACAGCTCACTTTTGCTTATTGTAGATTTGTTGCGGTCGAAGAATTGAGCAATGCTAACACATTCTTCTTTACTTGGTATCTACCTCCTTGAGATGACTAATTCAATAATCCACTCTCCTCACAGTTACAACTTCACTATGAAAACCTCCTTCTTGGAGGCAGAAAAGTCTCATACAAGCTCATGAAAAAATACAATAAGAAACAAACGAATACAAATGAAATCTTACATGATTTACAACAATGAACTTTTGTTTATCTTGCTTTTTTTAGTTTGAAATTACCTCTTGTAGACTCGGAAATGCAATAACGCCTTACTCTAAATAGTTCAAGCACATACGAAGAAAGGCGGAGAAGAAGAAGTGATTTAAATCCTTGCAACACCCTTTATATCCCACGGATTATAGTTACCAATCGATTGGCTAATCTCCTAATCGATTGCTATGTCAGATCTGATAAAATTCAATTGTCTAAACCTCACAATCAATTACTTAATCGATTAATATCTTTTTGATCAATTACCTGATCGATTTAGCCATTTTTTATTCGCGAGAAAAATCGTTCCCAATCAATTACCCAATTGATCTGTGAAGCTACTATTCGCTCACGATTCTTCCCAATCAACCTGATCGATTGACCAATCTCTTAATTGGTCACCTGATCGATTAAGAGATCTTCTGTTCTCGTAACAATTTTAGCCTCCCAATCAATTGACCAATCGATTAGGAAAGACTTAATCTATTTCCCAATCGATTCCCAGGCTTTTTGTTCGTGAGAAACAAATTCCATCTTATCAATTGGTGAGGTGTCAATCGATTGCCGAAGCCCTAACTTGTCTAACACAAGTCTAGGGTGCCTTTGTCAAGTGTTTGGTCAACCCTTGACTAATTTGGACTTTGCTTTGCCTAGTTTCCAACTAGGACTTCTCTCGTGCCAAGTGTTTACCTCCTAGCTAACCCACCTTGAACTTAACTTAGTTCCCAACTAGGTTTGCTTAGTCCAACTAAGACTTTTCTCGTGCTAAGTGTTTAGCTCTTAGCTAACCCATCTTGAATTTAACCTAGTTCCTAACTAGGTTTGCTTAGTCCCACTAGAACTTCACTCGTGTCAAGTATTTAGCTCTTAATTGACCCACCTTGGTATTGATCTAGTTCCCAACTAGGTTTGTCTAGTCTCACTAGGACTTTTCTTTGCCTAATCTTCGAGTTAGGACTTCACCAGTTAAGTCTTGGGTCAACCTTGACCTACCTAATTTTCTCTCACATAGTGTCTAAATATTATTGTCAAACATCGAAACTCAAACTCGAATCAACCCGAACTTAGTCAAACTGGTCAACCTTTACACGAGGATGATTGCACCAACACAATTTGCTATATATATATATATATATATATGGAAAATGATATGCTCAGTAAAAAAACTAAATGAAAACCTTAGTGAATGATGTGGCATTTTGCATGCAGCGATCGTCAACGGGTTCACTGTGCCCCCTAGGGTATAGTTTGATTTGGGGCGGTAGTCGGAGGTCGCCGATGGTGTCCGGGCGACAATCGGACATGTGCATGCAAAGTGTCATGTCATTCACTGAGGTTTTCCTTGAGATTTTTCACTGAGTGTATCAGAGCGCTCTCTCTCTCTCTCTCTCTATATATATATATATATATGGGAAATGATTTGCACAGTAAAAGTGAATGTCTCAGTGAAAATATTGATCGTCAATCGGCGGCGCGTCCGATGCCCGATAGTCGATCGGAATTATAGCAGAATGTGATAGCCCCCAAATGTATGACACTTGCTTAAAATAATGAATTATATTAGCCCAACGAGACAATCAAGCTAGGCATGAACTTGACATATATAGCAAGAGGTGAGTTAGAGAAAATTACTTAGACTATATAGCAAGAGGTGCATGAGAATGTTATAAAATAAAGTTTTCAGAAGAAATAACTCATATAACATCCTAAGAAAATAACATTTCAAATTTCGATTACATTATCCACAGACTTTTAACAGTACGAGATGTAATTCAGGACTAGATCTCAGACAATGAGAAGCCATGAGAGACCTAGAATAATTATAGCTTTTTGGTTGGAATTGGATAAAACCTTTTTGCAATGATTTCTTAACTCTTATAGCAATTTCTGGAAATTAATATGATCCTGAACTTGGTGAAAGATTATTTAGTAAATTGCTAGGAGACTTAGAAAAAAAATACATAAAGCATAGATAGATATGCAAGTAGCACCCCAATATGATAACATTGGGGCACAAATACAACACATCATCTCAGTACTTGAAGAAAAACATACCTATATTCAGATAAAAAACAACTGAAAAACCAATAATATTATTTCTGTAGTCAGATATACACCTCCAACAATATGGAGTAAACCAACAAAAATACTATAGGCAAAGAAGGCGGACCACTAGATCTATCATACAAGAAAACCCAAAGACTAAAAAAAATTACCATGTAAAGAAAAGGAAGGAACGAAAACCTTATTTAAACAAGGATAAATATGTTAGCTCACTGAAAAAAAAATCTATATAGGAGCGGTTTTAACATCACTCTTGAAAATCAAATAACAAAATTGGTTTGAACTAAACTATTTCTATTGCCTTACCTTTTCAGAACGATTTTGCAACCACTCTTGTTGAATAACTTTAGCATCAATTTGAATAAATCACTATTGTAAAGCGATCTTAATAATTCAATTATTAAAAGCAATCTTGAAACTACTAATATTGGATACTTTTAGCAACGTTTCTGTGTCAAACGCTGCTATTAACCATTTTTTCTCTAACTTCTAAAAACAATTACAAAACTATTTCCTACTGAATACTTTTAGCATTGTTTTAGGTAAAGTATTGTTATAAACTACTTTTATTGCTTTAATATTTTAGAATTAGTTTTCAAATACCACCACCAAAGACATGAAGTATTTCTGTGCTTTTTATCGTGTATACGGTCATTCCTTGCGAACTTTTCATCATATATGCGGTCATTCCATCGATGCTAAAATAGAATTAATAAATAGTTAAATATTTTTGACTAAATAAATTTATTTGATAACTTATCCAAGTTAAAATTGATCAATAGTTTTTTTAAAAATAACAACTAAAGTACACTATTTTCTTAGTTTAATTTTATTATGTACTCATCAAATTTAACTCCATTTAATTAATTTAAAATATTTATTATTCAAATAAATTAAAATTTTATTTATATCTATTTTCATTCTTTTCTCATTTTTATTTTTGTTAAAAAATATTCTTAATTTTATTTATACCAATTTATTTTTTTTCTTATATTTTTTTTTTCTTAAGTTTTATCGCTTAATGTTTTTCTCCTAAACCCATAACTTTAATTTCAAGCTTCGCATGCAACATCTGTGCCTTCATTCTAGGCTCTGACAAACGATTATAAATTGACTAATAAATAAATATATCTCTTACTCTTCTGTCAATTATTAAGAATTATAATATAACAAAAGAAACTATTGTTTAATTATAAGTTATTAATTCATTCTTATATTCATGATATATAGGAAGAATTTATAGCTAAGTTGGGATTGCATGGTTGTAAACATAGTCCACATTGAAAACAAATGAGAAAGATCATAGGCTTATAAGAGAAAGATATCTCCATTAGTATAAGGTTTTTTGAGGAGAGCTCAAGAGCAAAATCATGAGGGCTTGATATAGGAAGAATTTATAGCTACAGTGTTGGGGTTGCATGGTTGCAAACATAGTCCCACATTGAAAATATATGGAAAAGATCATAGGCTTATAAGGGAAAGATATCTCCATTAGTATGAGGCCTTTTGGGGAGAGCTCAAGAGTAAAATCATAAGGGTTTAGGCCTAAAGTGGATAATATCATATCATTATTGAGATATCTAAATTCTTTTTAATCCTAACAATTGGTATCAGAAACATGTTGCTCTTCACCAGACTAACTGCCGGAAGAAGCATGAGCTAGAGTCATGATCCAGATCTAACCATGTGGGTTAAGCCTTGAATAAAGGAAGTGTGAGCTCCCATATCTTGATCAAGAAGATTAGACATCAGGCAGAGAAGTCCTAGTTGTGGCTAAGCGGTGAAGTCTTAGTAGGTCGGGTGGACCAAGGGGCAGAAAGTCCTGAAAAACTTTCCGTTTGAGTGGGGTCTGTTGTCCTTTGTTTGAGGGGAATTGTTGGGGTTGTATGGTTGCAAGCATAGTCCCATATTGAAAACATATGAGAAAAATCATAGACTTATAAGGGAAAGATATCTCCATTAGTATGAGGCCTTTTGGGAGAGCCCAAGAGCAAAATCATGAGGACTAAGCTTAAAGCGGATAATATCATATTATTGTAGAGATATCTAAATTCCTTTTGGTCCTAACATACAGTAGCAATTTGAATTATAAGATTGGAGCAGTTTTGCAACTATTACTAATGGTTATGAAAACTGCTTCTTTAGTGCTTTAACAAGAGGAGCAGTTTTCAAACTAATGATAAAAGTGTAGGAGTAGTTGAAAATCACTCTTAAAAATAAAAAAAAATCGCTCTTATATGTGTATTTTTTGTTTTTATTGTAGACAATTCAAATCAAAGAAAACATATGTCAACAAAATAATCTATTTCACATATAATGAAAAAGGTCATATGTTATCCCCGACTAAGAAAAATCCGTACACCCGAGAAGCAAAGTTATCCACCTGTATAAACTTGGACTTAGTAGAAATACAATCAGATGTATCTGATACGTCTTCTATCTACTCTATAGTCTCAGTAGACGATTTCAACAAGATACCATCTCCCTCAGACTATAGACTAGTAAATTCCTTCCTGACTCCAAATATAACCATGAAAAAATTTGAAGACTTAGAAGAACAATGGGACAATTTAACATATAATGAAGAAGGTCATATTTCATCTGCATATTTGACTAAGAAAAATTCATACACCCGAGAAGCAAAGTTAGCCACCTGTACAAACTTAGACTTAGTAGAAATATAATCAGATATATTTGATATGTCTTCTATCTACTCTATAGTCTCAGTAGACAATTTCGAGGAGATACCATCTCCCTCATACTATAGACTAGTAAATTCCTTCCTGACTCCAAATATGACCATGAAAAAAATTTGAAGACTTAGAAGAACAATGGGACAATTTAGCATATAATGAAGAAGGTCATATATCATCTGCATGTTTGACTATGAAAAATTCATACACCTAAGAAGCAAAGTTAGCCACCTATATAAACTTAGACTTAGTAGAAATATAATCAGATATATCTGATATGTCTTCTATCTATTCTATAGTCTCAGTAGACGATTTTGAGGAGATACCATCTCCCTCAGTCTATAGACTAGTAAATTCCTTCACGACTTCAAATATGACGACGAAAAAATATCGACAGGAATTTGAAGACTTTGAAGAACAATGGGATAGTTTGTTCCCACAAACTGATATGGACATGATGTTTCAACAAAATTTACCTTGTATACCTATACAATTTGAATGCATCCATATTGGAATTTAAAAACAGGAACAAATAATATTCCTTATTTTCTATGTGAGTTTTACCCAACTATAGACAAATGAGGCATATGCAAACTTTATCGACTACAAGTCTACAATATTTGCTATTATCTTGCCTACAATTCCTCAAATACGAGAAAGTACTAGAAATATACTTCTAGAAACAAGAGTATCAGTCCTGAAAACTCGACTGAACCTGCTCAAAACAAAGTTGTCCATGCTAAAACCCAATCCTAACCATACTTGCCAATTTGACAAAGGCAAAGGAATAGCTATCCAAGAGCACAGTGAGCATATGTTTGATATGGTTTTTTATAAAACTCTCAATATCTATAACACTGGATGCACTACGGACATTTGAGTTTGATGCTTAGTTAACATCCATGGCCATGAATTTACCTTACATGCTTTCTTAGACAGTGGAGCTACCACCTCCACTATAGATGAACAAACCATTCTCTCCATTTTATCGCCACCCCCTCATCAAAACTGTCACTCAACCTTTAGTCAGTACATAATTCGATGGACAACATCTTTCTTGTACCAAATTCATCACCAATATCTATTTACACTTTTATAATAACTGTGACACCTTTAGTACCCCTCTCTCCCTTTCCAAGTTATAGATTACACACTTAAAACATCCAAATATCCACTTCATCCTTGGCCTTTGCTTTCTTATCCAACCTGATCATGCCCTCCTCCTTTCTAAGGTCCATGCTCTTTTCCTTTCTACTCCTATCATTTCTCTAATTGTCTTTAACTATCCGTCCACCGTTCGAAAGTGTGGTGATGTAACGCCCGCCCTTATATCTACTCTCGGGGCGGGGTTACGTTACGTACTCATTCATATAATTTTTTTTTTAAAAGGAAACATAAGTGCTAAGCATATTAATCAGTGCATGCAAATTTTCTATCATGCTTTAATCATCCTAAAAAAAAACATAGTCATATGTTTCCATGCATAATATTAGTTCATGAAATTGAATCTAAGGAAATCTAAAACCTCATGTGAAATATCTTAAATAAAAGTTATCCTATAACATGATAAGTTCACCAGTAATTCAACTCATAGCATAATCAAGTATAAGAGACATCCAAGGGTAAACACTATCATGCAACATCAATTCTATTCATTAACCCTTGTTGTCTAGGAACATAAACATAAACATGATAAAGTAGATATAGAAATATTTCTTTCCCGAGCCACCACCCCCACACATCTTCAGCCTTCCTGCCTCTTCCTCTAGTTCAAGTGTTCCTTACCTTTATCTGCAGCATAAGACAACACATAACTAGTAAGCACAAAAGCTTAGTAAGGATCCGGTCCTACTCGCAAAATTCATAGGAAAGCATACAACATGTACACATAATAAGACATAAGCATGAGTTCATCATAGCATACTAAACATCAAAGTTTCTAAGCATGCAGTATATAGTATTTTAAGCATACTCATCACATGTAATAAATGTTTTTCAAAACTGTTCCATAAAGGTATTACTTAAAAATACATCCATATCATATAGGGCCCAGTTGTGTACCACATGATGCGCATTCCCTAATGAGTTGGGGTAGCGAGCCACCAATCCCATTAGAGCAGGACCTCTTACGTCCTACCGGAGCCATGACCTTAAGTTAACATGCACCCCGGATTTGTTTAACGACCCCTCTTACGAGTCGGGTACACAACTTACAAAGTAAAATACTTATCATGTCTTTACGTATATATGCTAAGGATGTACTCCAATTTCACTGCTCAAGGGACACCCACTTTTTCAGGGTGTTTCTGATCCCATAGGGACACACCTCACAACATAAAGGTGTTTTGGATCCCATACTTAGTGGAGTATCCTTTCAAGCATTTCATTATACATATCACATGAAATCTCATAAGGGTGCCCCATGGGCCATAAGACATGCTCATACATACATCATAATTCGACCACTTAAACATACTTTAGATATGACAAGATTTGGTCGCATAGATCATACTCATATCATGGGAAGTGGTAGCATGCTAACAGTTAAGGAAATCAGACATTTCATTTAAACACCACATGCACATACATGTCATAGGAAGTGGTAGCATGCTAACAATTAAGGTTTCAATCAACCATTTCACTTAACACCACATGCATATACATATAATCATCCCCAAACAGAAGCATATCTCATAGGGTATTTTAGCCTTCACAAACCCTAATCCTAGGGGGTTGGCCGAAAATCATGCTAGGGGAAAAAAACTTAGTTTTCAAATCAAACTTTCCATTCAAACATTTACACAAACGTCTCACATACATATCATACCACTTATTAACCATAGATTTCATCATAGGATAAGTATGCAACCCTAAACCCTAATCCCTCTAGGGTTGGCCGAAACTAGTAGGGTAGAGAAAAAGTTGGATTTTTGTAACTAAACATTCATACAACCACATTGTCTACATCATCATACATTACACTAAACATCAAATCCATCCTAGAGAAATTTCACTCTTAAACCCCATAAATCCCTTACCTTGGCCGAAACCTACAAAGGGTGAAAACCCTAGATTTTGTTCATAACATCATGATGAAACAACATGTACATATACCCTAAATCCCAAGGGTCTACTCATGTAACAAGGAGGGACCAAGGCCTCCCCTTAAGGGGTGGCCGAAATCTACAAAGGGGAAAACCCTAGATTTTTCGAAAACCACAAAAGCAAAGATTCATACACAACTATTACACTGCAGGCGAGGGGATACTTACATCCTTTCGCTTGAATTTCCCTTAGGGTACCCTTGGTTGAATAAGAAAATGAGTGTTTCCCTTGTTAGCCTTCTCTAGCAATCTTGGCCCTAGTAGAGGGCAAGAACCTTAAAGGGTTCTTCTTCCTTCCAATTCCCCAGGGTAAAACCCTAGGGTTTACTTTTTCGAAAATGGAAAGGAAGAAGAAGTGAATTTCGATGATGAGAGGGAGAAAGAAGAAGAAGAAGAGGAAGTTACTCTAACTTCTCTTTCCCTTATTTATACTTTTCTCACGAAGAGACATGTCTCTTCACTTCCCTAGCTTTTAACAAGCATGTTCCTTATTCCCTCTACATGAAATATGGCTTGATTCATTGGTTATGACATGGTTAGTGCAACTAGGAGGTTCAAGGTTCAATCCTTGCTTCCTCCTTTTTATATTTCCTTTTTGCACTATTCCACATCCAAACCCATTAAGCCAAGCCCATCATGAAATTTCATAGTAATAATTATGTTTTATGAATTCATAATATTTCATAATAATATTTCATGAATTTCATAATATTTCATATTCATGAATTCATAATATTTCATAATAATATTTCATGAATTTCATAATATTTCATATTCATGAATTCATAATATTTCATAATATCCCATAATAATACTTCATGAATTTCATAATATTTCATATTCATGAATTCATAATATTTCATAATATCCCATAATAATATTTCATAAATTTTATAATATTTCATATTCATGAATTCATAATATTTCATAATATTTCATATGGGAGAATTTTGGGGCGTTACAAACCTCCATACCTTATAAAAAGTTCATCCCGAACTTTAAAATAATTCCGGATACTTCAATCGTATTGCCTCCTCTCGTTCCCATGTGGCTTCTTCGAATTGTTTGTTCCGCCACAGAACCTTTACTAAGGGTACTTTCTTGTTCCTTAGCTTTTTGACTTCCCGATCTAGGATCTGAATAGGTCGGCGTTCGGAACTTAGGTTCTCTTGATCTTGTACTGGTTGGGGCTCTATCATTTGATTCATATCAGAGGTACATTTCCTGAGCATTGATACATGGAAGACATTGTGGATAGCCGACATTTCTGGCGGTAACCCCAGTTCGTAGGCCACTTTGCCTACCCGTCTCAGAATCTGATACGGTCCCACATATCTCGGACTCAGCTTTCCTCTCTTTCCGAATCTCATCACCCCTTTCATAGGGGCCACTTTAAGGAATACTGAATCCCCAACCTCAAACTCTAGTGGTCTGCGTCGCTTGTCAGCGTAACTTTTCTGCTGACTCTGAGCAGTCTCTATCCTCTGGCAGATATTCTTTATAGCCTGAGTGGTTTCGTCTATAATATCCGTCTGGAGTCCCATCTCCTTCTTTTCACCACTCTCAAGCTAACATATAGGAGATCTGCATTTTCTTCCGTACAGTGCTTCGTACGGTGCCATCCCGATAGTAGCCTGATAACTGTTGTTATAAGCAAACTCTGCCAGGCTCAGGTATCGACACCAGCTTCCCTTGAAGTCCAAGGCACAAGCTCGTAACATATCCTCTAATATCTGGTTTACTCTTTCAGTCTGCCCGTCAGTCTGGGGGTGAAAGGTAGTGTTGAATTTCAGTTTCATACCGAGAGTTTTCTGTACGTGTCCCCAAAAATCTGAAGTGAATCGACCATCCCTATCAGAGATAATGGTCTTGGGAACCCCGTGCAGTCGGATAATTTCCTTGACGTACAGTTGAGCCAACTGCTCTACCGAGTAGGTCATCCTGATAGCCAGAAAATGGGCAGACTTGGTTAGCCTGTCCACAATAACCCATATACCATCATATCCGTTCGTCGTTCTAGGCAGTCCATAGATGAAATCCATGGAGATGTCTTCCCATTTCCACTCGGGAATAGACAGGGGTTGCAAAACTCCTCCAGGCCTCTGATGTTCTGCTTTGACCCTCTGGCAGGTCAAACACATACTGACATAGTGGGCTACATCTCGCTTCATACCGGACCACAAAAACTTGCTCTTCAGATCTTGATACATCTTGGTAGACCCAGGATGCATCGCATAAGGTGTTCCGTGAGCTTCCTCTAGGATTCTTGTCCGTAAGTCGGAGTCGTCGGGAACACATAATCGATCCCGCAGATATAAGACTCCGCTGTCTGAAATCCTAAATCCATCGTCCTTGCCTTCGAGAACCTCTTGCTTGATTCTCTGAAGACTTAGATCATGATTCTGCTTTTCCAGAATATCGCCGAATAATGTCGGCGCAATCATCATGGTGGACAGCTGTCCTGATATGATTTCAATCCCGTAATTCATAATTTCTTCCCCTAAGGGTTGTGACAAAGCTGATAAAGACATCAAAGCAGCACATGATTTTCTACTGAGAGCATCGGCTACCTTGTTGGCTTTTCCCGGATGGTACAGGATCTCACAATCATAATCCTTGACCAATTCGAGCCATCTGCGCTGTCTCATATTCAGATCTTTCTGGGTGAAGAAATACCGCAGACTCTGGTGATCTGTATAGACTTTACACTGAGTTCCATATAGATAGTGCCTCCATATTTTCAGTGCAAAGACCATCGCTGCTAACTCTAAGTCATGGGTAGGGTAGTTTCTTTCATGTTCCTTCAGTTGCCTAGAGGCATAGGCAATTACCTTCCCATTTTGCATAAGCACAGCTCCGAGTCCAAGTTTGGATGCGTCGCTGTACATATCGAAACCCATATCGCTCTCTGGAAGAGTCAATATTGGAGTGCTAGACAGCCTCCTTTTCAGTTCAGTAAAGCTCTTCTCACATTCCTCGGTCCATACATATTTCTTGTCTTTCTTTGTAAGAGCTGTCATAGGGGCTGCAATCCTAGAGAAGTTCTCTACGAATTTTCTGTAATAGCCTGCTAGCCCGAGGACACTTCTGATTTCACTGACATTCTTGGGTCTCGTCCAGTTACTCACAGCTTCGATTTTAATTGGGTCCACCATTACTCCTTCCTTGGAGATAACATGTCCCAAGAATGATACTTGATCGAGCCAGAACTCGCATTTGGAAAATTTAGCATACAGTTGTTCCTTCCGAAGAATCTGTAGTACTATACTCAGGTGCTCAGCATGTTCTTCGGGAGTTCTCGAATATATAAGGATATCGTCAATAAAGACGATCACAAATCTGTCGAGGAACGCCGAGAATACCCGATTCATTAAGTCCATAAACATAGCTGGCGCATTGGTGACTCCAAATGGCATAACTACGAACTCATAATGTCCGTATCTGGTTCGGAAAGCCGTCTTCGGTATATCCTCATTTTTCACCCTGACTTGGTGATAACCCGATCTTAGGTCAATCTTAGAGAAAATCGTGGCTCCCTTCAGTTGATCGAACATGTCATCTATCCTGGGTAGAGGGTACCTGTTCTTGACAGTCACGTTGTTCAGTGCCCGATAGTCGATACACATTCGCATCGACCCATCCTTCTTTGTCACGAACAATACGGGAGCTCCCCAGGGAGAATGACTAGGGCGGATGAGTCCCTTGTCAAGCAGCTCCTGTAACTGCCCCTGTAATTCTTTTAATTCCGTCGGCGCCATACGGTATGGTGCTTTAGAAATGGGGTTAGTACCAGGAATCAATTCAATTCCAAATTCTATATCTCTTTCAGGTGCTAACCCTGGTAGGTCATCGGGAAATACCTCTGGGTAATTGCATACGACTTTGACGTCTTCTAGCTTCGGGCCCTCTATAGGACTGGTAGCAACCATATGAGCTAGGAACCCAGAGCATCCATTTTCTAACATCTTCCTTGCTTTCAGAGCCGATAAGAATTTGCTTGTCCTCTTCTTCGGCTCTCCGATAAATTCAAATAGAATTCCTCCAGAAATTCGGACTCGAAGTCCTTCCACTTCATCTAGTCCACTGACCTTCTAGCTTTTACCTGTTCCCACCACATCCTGGCGTCGCTAGTGAGGCAGAACGAGACACATTTAATTTTCTCATGCTCGGGCCAGTCTAATAATTCCACTGTGCTCTCAACTGTCTTGAGCCAGGCCTGGGCGTCCCAGGGCTCGCAGGTGCCCGAGAACTTTTCCGGCTTCAGTCTCTTCCACTGAATCAGATAGGCCTCCTGTCGGACTCCTCGGACCGGAGTGTCCGGGGGTGCCTGTGCAGTTGGAGGCTCAGTAGGAATCACATTCTGACTTCCCTGCGGGGTTGCAGTGTTCCCCTGCTGGGTCATCAGAGTGTTTATTATCTGCTGTTGTTCAGTGACTTGACGCTGCAGATCTGTGATCACTTGCATCATATCAGGTGGGGGTGCGGTCTCATCACCCCGATTGCTACGTCTTCTAACCATATTTATCATACAGGTGATAAATGACCACATAAGAATTAACACTACTTTCATTGGTTATGCAAGCATAAATCATCTCTATATAATCATTACTGTACATGAAATAAATTAAAGCGAGGTTAGGATCTCTTACTTGGAAGCGGCAGGATGAAGCTTGATGTGTGTGTGGTGGAGGGGAAATCTGCTCTGATACCAACCTGTAACGCCCGCCCTTATATCTACTCTCGGGGCGGGGTTACGTTACGTACTCATTCATATAATTTTTTTTTAAAAGGAAACATAAGTGCTAAGCATATTAATCAGTGCATGCAAATTTTCTATCATGCTTTAATCATCCTAAAAAAAAACATAGTCATATGTTTCCATGCATAATATTAGTTCATGAAATTGAATCTAAGGAAATCTAAAACCTCATGTGAAATATCTTAAATAAAAGTTATCCTATAACATGATAAGTTCACCAGTAATTCAACTCATAGCATAATCAAGTATAAGAGACATCCAAGGGTAAACACTATCATGCAACATCAATTCTATTCACTAACCCTTGTTGTCTAGGAACATAAACATAAACATGATAAAGTAGATATAGAAATATTTCTTTCCCGAGCCACCACCCCCACACATCTTCAGCCTTCCTGCCTCTTCCTCTAGTTCAAGTGTTCCTTACCTTTATCTGCAGCATAAGACAACACATAACTAGTAAGCACAAAAGCTTAGTAAGGATCCGGTCCTACTCGCAAAATCCATACGAAAGCATACAACATGTACACATAATAAGACATAAGCATGAGTTCATCATAGCATACTAAACATCAAAGTTTCTAAGCATGCAGTATATAGTATTTTAAGCATACCCATCACATGTAATAAATGTTTTTCAAAACTGTTCCATAAAGGTATTACTTAAAAATACATCCATATCATATAGGGCCCAGTTGTGTACCACATGATGCGCGTTCCCTAATGAGTTGGGGTAGCGAGCCACCAATCCCATTAGAGCAGGACCTCTTACGTCCTACCGGAGCCATGACCTTAAGTTAACATGCACCCCGGATTTGTTTAACGACCCCTCTTACGAGTCGGGTACACAACTTACAAAGTAAAATACTTATCATGTCTTTACGTATATATGCTAAGGATGTACTCCAATTTCACTGCTCAAGGGACACCCACTTTTTCAGGGTGTTTCTGATCCCATAGGGACACACCTCACAACATAAAGGTGTTTTGGATCCCATACTTAGTGGAGTATCCTTTCAAGCATTTCATTATACATATCACATGAAATCTCATAAGGGTGCCCCATGGGCCATAAGACATGCTCATACATACATCATAATTCGACCACTTAAACATACTTTAGATATGACAAGATTTGGTCGCATAGATCATACTCATATCATGGGAAGTGGTAGCATGCTAACAGTTAAGGAAATCAGACATTTCATTTAAACACCACATGCACATACATGTCATAGGAAGTGGTAGCATGCTAACAATTAAGGTTTCAATCAACCATTTCACTTAACACCACATGCATATACATATAATCATCCCCAAACAGAAGCATATCTCATAGGGTATTTTAGCTTTCACAAACCCTAATCCTAGGGGGTTGGCCGAAAATCATGCTAGGGGAAAAAAACTTAGTTTTCAAATCAAACTTTCCATTCAAACATTTACACAAACGTCTCACATACATATCATACCACTTATTAACCATAGATTTCATCATAGGATAAGTATGCAACCCTAAACCCTAATCCCTCTAGGGTTGGCCGAAACTAGTAGGGTAGAGAAAAAGTTGGATTTTTGTAACTAAACATTCATACAACCACATTGTCTACATCATCATACATTACACTAAACATCAAATCCATCCTAGAGAAATTCCACTCTTAAACCCCATAAATCCCTTACCTTGGCCGAAACCTACAAAGGGTGAAAACCCTAGATTTTGTTCATAACATCATGATGCAACAACATGTACATATACCCTAAATCCCAAGGGTCTACTCATGTAACAAGGAGGGACCAAGGCCTCCCCTTAAGGGGTGGCCGAAATCTACAAAGGGGAAAACCCTAGATTTTTCGAAAACCACAAAAGCAAAGATTCATACACAACTATTACACTGCAGGCGAGGGGATACTTACATCCTTTCGCTTGAATTTCCCTTAGGGTACCCTTGGTTGAATAAGAAAATGAGTGTTTCCCTTGTTAGCCTTCTCTAGCAATCTTGGCCCTAGTAGAGGGCAAGAACCTTAAAGGGTTCTTCTTCCTTCCAATTCCCTAGGGTTTACTTTTTCGAAAATGGAAAGGAAGAAGAAGTGAATTTCGGTGATGAGAGGGAGAAAGAAGAAGAAGAAGAGGAAGTTACTCTAACTTCTCTTTCCCTTATTTATACTTTTCTCACGAAGAGACATGTCTCTTCACTTCCCTAGCTTTTAACAAGCATGTTCCTTATTCCCTCTACATGAAATATGGCTTGGTTCATTGGTTATGACATGGTTAGTGCAACTAGGAGGTTCAAGGTTCAATCCTTGCTTCCTCCTTTTTATATTTCCTTTTTGCACTATTCCACATCCAAACCCATTAAGCCAAGCCCATCATGAAATTTCATAGTAATAATTATGTTTTATGAATTCATAATATTTCATAATAATATTTCATGAATTTCATAATATTTCATATTCATGAATTCATAATATTTCATAATATTTCATAATAATATTTCATGAATTTCATAATATTTCATATTCATGAATTCATAATATTTCATAATATCCCATAATAATACTTCATGAATTTCATAATATTTCATATTCATGAATTCATAATATTTCATAATATCCCATAATAATATTTCATGAATTTCATAATATTTCATATTCATGAATTCATAATATTTCATAATATTTCATATGGGAGAATTTTGGGGCGTTACAAGTGATGCCTCTAATAATCATTTGACCCCCACTGTAGTCCCTACTATTGGAGATCGGTGGACCGGCTAGAGGGGTGAATAGACGGTCACCCACGATTCGTCGGTTTCTTCCTACATGTTGTTAGTTGTGCAAGCGAAATACAAAAAAAACTTAAACTAACAACTAAGAAATCAAACCGCTAATACCAAACCTTTAACGTGGTTTAGAGATAAAGCTCCTACTCCACGACAGTTTGTAAGGTGGATGATCCCGATCCGTCAGTGGATGAGTCCCCGAAAATCCTCCGACTAGCTCGTGTAGCTCCTTGTAGGTGGAGAACCTCGCTACAACACTTGCACACACACCTCAGCTTGGTAGACTACTAATAAACTTTACTCAAGCATATTTCGTCAAGCTTTGCTCAGCCAAACCGAGCTCCCTTAAATAGAGCTCATCCCTGAAATAACCGTTAGTCGACTGGTCCACCCGAACTCGAACGTTACAACCCAACGTCCGAATTCCAGCCAACACTAGTCGACTGATCTTTCTGTGACCTTTACCAGTCGATTGATCCAAGTATCAGTCGACTGCCCAAACCCTAAACCTAGGGTTTCAGCCCCGAGTATAGTCACTCAACACTCATCCTCGCCCAACCAACTTAGACCTAGCCTTCTAGCCTCCTCCATCAGCCTCACGTCCCTCGGATGCCTCCCCATCCTTCATGGCTTGTCTTCTGGAGCTTTCTTCGGCCTCGGTCCTTATTGTTAGGTCTTCCTTTGTCAATATCCCACTTGGACTTTTCTCCTATTGTACCTATATCCTGCATTCTCACAATGCATATCAAATAAAATAATAAACCTAACTTAAAACTTTGCTGAAATATCAAAACCCAAGGTACCTAGATTTCTCCAACAATCTCTCCCTTTTTAATATTTGGCAACCCGTTTAAGTTAGAAAAATAACAACAAAGCAAATGATTATGCATAAATTATGGAACATAACCTTAGGTTCCCCCCTTTACCTAAACTCCCCCTTGAGTAGGTTTTTCTTGTAAAGGTACTTCTCCCCCATTGCCAACAAAGGCTCCCCCTTAACCTAAACTCCCCCTTAAGCTTGGATTTCTTACAAAGGTGTGTTGGTTTCCCACTTAAACCCAACACTTCTCCCCCTTTGCCACACATCAAAAAGAGCTTCAACAATATCTCAATTATTGGATTCTTTAACCTTTAATGACCATAAATATTGTGTAATAACCCCCATAAGATTATACATAAATTTGACATTCATTTGGACACTTTTCGATTGCTGAAGATAGTTTCGACACGTATCAGTCGACTGAGACAGTTACCAGTCGACTGATCCCTATCGAAAAACTATACAGTAGCTAGTCTCTCTTTAGACAACACTGTTACCAGTTGACTGCCCTCTGTACCAGTCGACTGATACCCTGATAACTGCATTTTCAACATTCTGAACCCAAATTCGAAAATGCACCAGAAATTCCACAAGTCTCCAAAAATTTTCAAATTTTGTGGAATGATTTGTGGTACCCGTGTCTATTTGGGAAAAATACATTTAAAAATGTATATCTCTTGGATCCCAAGATTGACATAAAACCTAAAACTATCTAAATGGTTCAATTGAACCTTGACCAAAAGTCCTAGTTTTGGCCTCCTCTTGATGTATCTGCCTATATCAAACCACAATGCATCCCTAGCATTGGTTTATATGACATCTATACATCAAATATCAATTTTCATGCAATATGACCCCAATGTCATATTTTCATATATGAAACATAAACCCAATGTGTCAAAACCTAAGGATTGAGATTTAAATTCGTCTCCAAACCCTTTGACACACTCGATGGTTCATCTAGACTTCCGGAAGAAATCCTCCCGAGATCCATTTACCATGGGTCCCAATTTGACTCTTTGAGCTCCCCCTGAGCTCTTAACCTTAGCCACCTCCCTAGATGACTCTTCTACAATCATTAGGCTACACCGGTGTACCTCCGGTGACCCTTGGCTCTCAACTGTTACCTTCTTAATCTTGGACGTCTTGTCCTTGATTACTCCTCCCTTACCAATGTCTTGTGCCCTTCTAGCATTTGACATTCTTTTGGTCTTGGAGATACTCAATTTGATATTTTTGGATTTTTGACTACCCAAGCACATGTCAAGTCCCCTAGGTCCAATAATGAACCTATCTAGGACTCTTTCCATTTCCTCAAGCCTTGCCCTCAAGACTTGATTTTCCAATTCTAGGGCTCTTACCCTAGTGTCAACATGTCCACCTTGGACATTTCTAGACCTATCTATCTTCCTAGGCATATGCCTTCCCTTCTTGAGATTAATGCCTTGCTCATTTACTACCTTCCTCTCCTTAGGCATAATAGTTTGAGTCTTGTATGATCTAGTCTTGGGTAATGATTTCCTAGAATTATCTACCTTGTTAACCCTATACCTATCATTATACCTAAATTCATGATTATGCTTGGGTAAATAATCTACATTATTTTTAACAAACATATAGGAATTTGAAATTAGATTAAATTTTAAATAAGGGATTACCTCCCTTTTTACCTTTGAAGCTCCCTCTTGACTTGAGTTCCTCTTCTTCTCCAATGTCTTCAAATGCACTAGCTTCTTGAGCTCTCATTTCCTTGGGCATTTTGTGTGGTAGTGCCCCCGCTCACAACACGCGAAGCAAATTATATATTTTTTCTCCTTGACCCCATCCCTATAACCCACATTAATTTTTAAAAGAACTTTGCTGGGTTTAGGGTTTACCTCCATTACCTTCTTGAGTGAAGGACACCTACTCTTGTAATGTCCCATTTCCCCACACTCAAAACACTTGATGTGGGATTTCCCACTCCTCTCGGTAATTGAGGTTGAGGGTTGAGCTTCCAAGAACTCTTCCACCTTGGATTTCTCTTCTTCTTCCTCACTTGAGGATGTGGACGATTCCAGTTCCTCCTCCTCTTTGGATGTTGAGCTCGATTCAACTTCCGATTGGTCATTCTCCTTCTCTTGGACCAATGAGCCATTGTCCTTGGGCTCCTCCACTTTTTGTCATTGTGTAGAATCCTTATGAAGAGCTATCTCCTTCCTCCATAGCTTATGAGCATTCTTGTACTCACCTACACGGGACACAATATAAGAAGGTAATAAATTTAACACAATTCTCATTACCTCCTTATCCGACTCCACTTTCTCCTTTTGTTTCTTTGTCCAATGTCGAGGTCGGAGGCGTTTCCCCTTCTTATCCATTGGAGCTTTGAATGGAACCTCCAAAGCGGTCCAATGGTCCCAATCCATTTGGAACCAAGTCTCCAACCGCTTCCTCCAATAATCAAAATCATTTCGATCATATGGAGGTGGGATTTGAGTATCCCATCCTAGTGGACCTTCCGAATCCATCTTCCTCTAGCGTTTTGCTCTCCCGACGATTAGTCCGTAGATGAGCAAACTCGTCTCTGATACCAGTTGTTGGGGATCGGTGGACAGGCTAGAGGGGGTGAATAGATGGTCACCCACGTTTCGTCAGTTTCTTCCTACACGTTGTTAGTTGCGCAAGAGGAATAGAAAACAAACTAACAACTAAGAAATCAAACCGTTAACACCAAACCTTTAACGTAGTTCGGAGATAAAGATCCTACTCCATGATAGTCTGTAAGGTGGACGATCCCGATCCGTCGGTGGATGAGTCCTCGGAAAGCCTCCGGCTAGCTCGTGTAGCTACTTATGGGTGGAGAAACCTCACCACAACATTTGCATACACACCTGAGCTTGGTAGATTACTAATAAGTTTTACCTAAGTCTATTTCGTCAACCTTTGCTCAGCCAAACCGAGTTCTCTTAAATAGAGCTCGTCTCTGAAATAGCCGTTACCAGTCGACTGGTGCTAACACCAGTCGAATGGCCCACCCGAACTCGAATGTTACAGCCCAACGTTTGAATTTCAGCCGACCGATCTTTCTGTGACCTTTACTAGTCGACTGATCCAAGCATCAGTCGACTTCCCAAACCCTAAACCTAGGGTTTCAGCCCCGAGTACAGTCACTCAACACTCGTCCTCGCCCGATAAACCTAGACCTAGCCTTCTAGCCTCCTCCAAACCGAGTTCTCTTAAATAGAACTTGTCTCTGAAATAGCCGTTACCAGTCGACTGGTGCCAACACCAGTCGGCTAGTCCACCCGAACTTGAATGTTACAACCCAACGTTTGAATTTCAGCCGACTGATCTTTCTGTGACCTTTACTAGTCTACTGATACAAGCATCAGTCGACTGCCCAAACCCTAAACCTAGGGTTTCAACCCCGAGTACAGTCACTCAACACTCGTCCTCGCCCGACAAACCTAGACCTAGCCTTCTAGCCTCCTCCATTAGCCTCATGTCCCTCGGATGCCTCCCCTTCCTTCACGGCTTGCCTTCTGGAGCTTCCTTCGGCCTCGGTCTTTATTGTCGGGTCTTCCTTTGCCAAGATCCCACTTGGACTTTTCTCCTGTTGTACCTATATCCTGCATTCTCACAATGCATATCAAATACAACAATAAACCTAACTTAAACCTTTGCCTAAACATCAAAACCCAATGCACCTAGATTGCTCCAACACCTACTCCTACTACTACTATTACATTAGTTCCAACTGACACTTTGGCCCATGATTCTTGCCAATGTTCTAATAAGACTAATAAGAATGCATGTCTTGGCTCTTGCCTAGTTAACACTCAAATATCTGATTCTATGAAATTATAGGAAAACTGCCCCTACCTGCAAATCTTGGTGGAAGACTTAGGTTTAGAGATTCCAAACGATTTACTCTTCCCAACATATCTACTTCAACTAATAACTACTCGATCAGATATATATTCTCTAATTTCAAGATTAGAAAATATAGAGATTATAGAAAATAGTCTCACAAAATACTAGGAACGAGACAAGATATATTGCCAATCGATAATAAACCCATATCTCACAATCAAAGCACAAGATTTAAGATATATAAATTGGGAAATAGAAGAATGCACAACTCATATTAAACAACTACTAAGCCTAGGAGACATACAAATATCTACCTCTAGATATAAAAGCCCTACTTTTTGTTGGTGCTTGGATGACTAGAGAGGGGGGGGGTGAATGTAGCCAGACACAAAATAAGTTGCTCTTTTTGGTTTTATGCACTTGAAGGTTAGCAACAGCAGCGAAAACAATACAAAGACAGAAATGCAGGAACAATGCAGAAACTAAACCAGAGATAAAACCCTAAAACTAAACACAAACTCAAGACGCTAACAAAGATGGTTTACAAGGTTCGGAGATAACTTGCCCCTACTCCTTGGCATGCCCGTAAGGTGGGCGATCCCTTGATCGTCGGCAGATCAAGCCCCGGGAAATCCGGATATCAAACGGAACCTCCTTCTCGGTGGAGAAACCTCTCCATAGCAAGTCTCAACAAAGAGATATGAAATGAAAGCACAGAGACAAAAACAAACTTACAGAGCACAATGAACACACAGAAAGAAGCACTTCACCGAGCTCACCCAGCACAACTCTCACGCAAGAGCTCCCCGCTCTTCGTGCTTGCTTGCTGATAGACTCACCAAGCTCTCCTCTGATTCAAGGTGCTCAAGTTACAGATCCAACTGATCACTCAAAGTGTATGCAAGAGTCGCTTGAAGATTCAGAGTTGTTGCCAAAGAGATGGAGAAGTTGTTCCTCAGGTTTCTTTGCTACCAGCTCTTAAGTCTCTGCCCGAAACCCAGGTTGCAGGCGCGCCTCTACAGCTCCCAGCTGCTCATCTGGAACATCCCCAGCTACACTGATCTCTCCTGGACTCCATGAACTCTCTTAAGCCGAGCCCCAGTCAACTTCTCAGTCGTTGCCAGTAGCACCAGACGTCCGTTGAAACCTGAGAAGAGGAAAACGTCCAAACCTGCTCAAAAGAAAATCCCCAGTTGACTCTCCTCCATTGTTTGAATCCTCCCTGTATCACCTGCACACTTAGCAGATACTTTGCAAATGAAATCAAACGGGAATCAGTAAGTAGCAGAGAAAATACAGAGCAAACAGAAGTGATCAGAAGTCTGACAGCGGATTTGAATTAAAGCTGTCAGCTACTGATCGATCCGGAGACCGACAGAGAGAACCCTGATCGGTCACCAGACCGATCAGGGAAAGACCTGAACGATCAGGCTCCAGCCTGATCGATCCACAGTGAGAAACTGGGATCGCAGACTAATCTGTGATCGGTCACACTGACCGATCACAGCTCAGGGATCGGTCACCAGACCGATCCTCAATTTGCTAGGTTTCCTCCAGCTTCCACCAGCCACAAAGCCCTGATCGGTCACTTGACCGATCAGGTTGTGCCCTGATCGGTCTGGTGACTGATCAGGCCACTCCCTGACCGATCAGGGACATCCCTGATAGGTCAGGATGAGGAATTCTACAACAATTTGATCGGTCAGATTGACCGATCAAATTTCCTCACAAAAACTTGTGAACCCAACTGAAACCTCTCCGATCGTTCACCAGAACGATCAGAAACTCAGTATAATCCTTCTGTTCTCTCCCTGATTGTTCACCAGAACGATCAGGAGCCGAACAGAAGCATTTGGCTCTCCCTCTGATCGTTCACCAGAACGATCAGACTTCTCTGGATCGGTCACCAGACCGATCCACAACAGGAGTTCATGCCAACTCCCTGATCGGTCTCCAGACCGATCCAGCTTCGACCAAATCAACCCTAAGTCCAGAGAACATCCTCCCTAGCCTTCTCTGACTCATTCTGGTCCCAGAGAACGAGCTCATGTGCCCTCTCCGACCAGTACACGCAATGCTCAGTCCCCCGGACCAAGACTTCGTGCCCAGCTTCACTCACCGGGACTTCATTCAACCTAGATTCACTCGCTAGGACCTGGCTTCACTCAGCAGGGTTTCAGTCACCTAGCTTCACTCGCTAGGACCCGACTTCACTCACTGGGATTTCAGTCACCTGGCTTCACTCACCAGGACCCGGCTTCACTCACTGGGGTTTCGTTCACCTGGCTTCACTCACCAGGGTTTCGTTCACCTGGCTTCACTCACCAGGACCCGGCTTCACTCACCGGGGTTTCAATCACCTGGCTTCACTCACCAGGACCCGACTTCACTCACCGGGGTTTCTGTAACCTGGCTTCACTCACCGGGAGTCGTGCCCAGTCCCTGACCAGGACTTAAACCAGACTCATCTTATTAACCTAAACTCAAATCGGTGTCAACACCAAAACAACAATCAGGGTCAGACTGCATCAACAATCTCTCCCTTTTTATTATTTGACAACCTGATTTTATGTTTAGGTAATTGAAATCAATTGTAAACAAATTTCACTATCATAGGAGAATCAGAGTCCTCCCCCTACAATAGTTATACTCGTAATCATTCTAAACTTAACTAATCACACTCTCCTCCTTTGTCAAACAACGAAAAGGGTGTAGGCTGGTTATTTAAGTTTGACATACCTCCCCCTCAACCCAGGGTTATTCCCAAAACAAAATGATATGATGAGTTTGAGAGCATATGAAAATTATATGATAATGATACATCAAGACAGGATAGACATATACATCATATGAAAAGAAACATAGAATTGACAAACTATGAAATAGCAGTCATAGGCAGAAACATAATGTCATACACCCAGTCATGAAATAGAGTACAACAAATACACAACAAGTCATGGAACAATAGTCGGATGCAGAATACAACAAACAATCAATCCTGAGCTGGTGGGTCGTCAGACTGCATGGGATCGTATGATATGTCATCGTCCGGTAGGAAGCTCCCAGGAGCAGTCCTGCTGGAGGGCGCAAAACCAGGAAATGTAGGCTGGTACGGATGACCAGCTGCCCAAGCACGCCACTCCGCAATCCATGCCTGCTGCTCGGCGTGCATCGTCGACTGATACGCCTCCTGACTGGCACGCAATCCAGAAATCTCGGATCGGATCTCAGTCTGAAATGCCTCCTGCCCGAGCTCTATCAGGTGTAATCGATGGTCCATAGACTGCTCGAGCTCCGCGATCTACCAGCGGAGATCTGGATCCGGCTCATACTCATAGTCGGCTGCAGCAGGCGCCTCATGATGTACAGCCGGAGCTGCTGGTACCTATACGTGGGCTGCCCGAGGTAGCTCTCCTAAACCCCTCCCAACCTTTCATATAAGGCCCTAGGGTCTGACAATGATGCTAGACTTGGCAAACACGCATTTGCCAAGTCGGCAATCCTGCCGAACCATGGGCACGGTCCTGCCCTTGGACACATCGACACTGACTGACTGAAGCAAGTCAGTGATAACGCTCCAAACGGCATGTAGACTGTGCGCCGCCCGTGCTCGCTATAGGCTATGATAGACTGGAAGATGCTCTCCATAATGTCAAAATCCAAGTGGTGATGCATACCATAGAGCATCAGACAGTGATATGGGCGAATTTCAGTGAGAGGTTTTGAAGTGATTGGCAGAATGCAGTTGGTGATAATTTTGAAAAGAATATAATCAACTGGAGAAAGGCGAAGGGCAGCAAAAGTTGGGAAATCAGGAGCTAGCTCATCAAGGCCATCTGGCCTAGGGTGTCACGCCCCGAGACCCAGGAGCCGCTGATCCAATATAAAATCGGACAGCACCTCCCCTGTCCGGCGGACAATTTACACATACACAGAACACGACCACGCAGTTTAATTGGCCTCAGGCCTCAAAATATAGATAGACACAATATAAAACACAAGACAACTAAGTACATCATACCTGACTGCGGACCGGTCCGACTTACGACGAAACAACCAATACAAAAACCCCTTAGGGCACATGACACTCATACGACATATACAAATCACTAACAGAAATATAAAACAAGTGTACTACAAGTACAAGGCAAAAGTATGTCGACGCGATGGGTAGGGACTGGCTGCTGGGCTCTTCTGGCGACTCCAAGTATTTCAACCTGAAAATAAATATATATGGCAACGGTGTGAGTCCATAAACTCAGCGAATACCCAGTAGATATGCATAGTATGTTATAATAACAATAGAAGTCTACGCTGATGCAACCTCATATGAACAATAGGAAGAAAGGGTATACTGAAGATACTGAATAAAGATACATACCAGAATCCATCTATCCTGCAGAGGGTGAAATAAATCCCTATGGAACAAGTATAACATATAAACCAAGGTATACAGGTATCCAGTACATGCATGTCAATCAAGTCCAGCAAATAAATGGAGCAAACACAATCAAGTGCACAATGCATCGTATGCATATGATGCAATGTCATGGTCACCCCCTAACACCAGTCAAGCCACCGAGACAGGCGATACTGTGTCGGCCGAGTGGGTAGAGCTGTGACACTGTACACACCCTGCTATCACTACTCCTGAGTGACCGAGTGGACAGGATGCTGGTGGAGTGAACACTCCGCCCCATATATATATGGGGGAGATATCTCTCTCATCTTCTCTGGTCTATGGGAAGAGAAGGGATCCCTGCTTGCTACCACGCTCCAAAACCACTACCCATGAGCGGTTGAGCGGAGCAATACAGAGCAAATGCACACACGCTACGGTATCCACTAACCCATGAGTGGCCGGGTGTGCATATCATGTGCCGGAAAACGATTAGGCTCAACCACAAGGGAGTCGCTGATCGCCGGCATGCAACAATGCAAGGATGGTGTATGATAGATACACATACCTCCCTCCCAAGTCCTCAGTATACTAGGTCTCAGTCTGAAATCCTATAACAGGAAATACAGTTAACCTACAAGGTATACTGGCCGAAAACTACAGATCCCTCAAGGTCAAAGGCAGGAGATACATCACGATCTCTAAGCATACATCTAGATATGACACTACCTGATACTGTATGGAACTAACAGCATAATAACTCAGGGATAACTAACAAGTATCCAGAACGGACATAATAATTAAGGGATAACTAACAAGTATCCAGAACAGACATAATAACTCAGGGATAACTAACAAGTATCCAGAACAGACATAATAACTCAGGGATAGCTAACAAGTATCCAGGTCAGGCAATATAACTCAGGGATAACTAACAAGTATCCAGTTCAGATATAATAACTCAGGGATAACTAACAAGTATCCAGTTCAGACATAATGACTCAGGGATAACTAACAAGTATCCAGGTCAGGCAATATAACTCAGGGATAACTAACAAGTATCCAGAACAAACATAATAACTCAGGGATAGCTAACAAGTATCCAGGTCAGGCAATATAACTCAGGGATAACTAACAAGTATCCAGTTCAGATATAATAACTCAGGGATAACTAACAAGTATCCAGTTCAGACATAATGACTCAGGGATAACTAACAAGTATCCAGGTCAGGCAATATAACTCAGGGATAACTAACAAGTATCCAGTTCAGATATAATAACTCAGGGATAACTAACAAGTATCCAGTTCAGACATAATGACTCAGGGATAACTAACAAGTATCCAGGTCAGGCAATATAACTCAGGGATAACTAACAAGTATCCAGAACAAACATAATAACTCAGGGATAGCTAACAAGTATCCAGGTCAGGCAATATAACTCAGGGATAACTAACAAGTATCCAGTTCAGATATAATAACTCAGGGATAACTAACAAGTATCCAGTTCAGACATAATGACTCAGGGATAACTAACAAGTATCCAGGTCAGGCAATATAGCTCAGGGATAACTAACAAGTATCCAGAACGGGTATACTAACTCAGGGATAATAAATAAGTATCCAGAACAGACATGATAACTCAGGGATAACTAACAAGTATCCAGAACAGGCATAATAAACAGGGATAGCGTATGATCTTACTGCTATCTATAACAGTCTATGCATAACAAGATGACAATATCATAAAGATAAGTCAAAGGGTACCCGCCTCCAAATGCGAAGTCCGTGAGCGATGAGAACCCCTCGTCCAGACAATCCGCGACGAGGTAGATAAATCAATCAATATCCTGTATCAAATAACATAATTAGCTATCTACACACAAGTAATTAGCTAATCCAACTAATCCAAACTGTATTAGGGTTATTCCCAAGTACCCCATGTTATGGATCTTAAGCTCAACTTAGGTTAACCTAATCCAAGCAAAAACTAACCCAATTTAGCTAACCATCAAAGGGAAGCCACTCACAATATAGCAACACCTAACTCAACTGAATAGTTTTGTCCAAGCTTACCAATCCAACCCAGGGTGAGATACAAGAACAACCCGACCAAAGCAAAGTCATATCAGACTTTTGAAAGTATTAAACTGCAAGATGATAATACAACCTATAATGCTCCACAAAACAGATGCCATTCCAACTACCACAGGACAAAATCCATCACTCAACCAAGTCCACTATTGAGTTGACCCTTAATTTCAATTCAAATTCTTTCACACCACACGGCAGGACCATCCAAACATTCCCAGAACAAAACTAAATAACTCTTAAGGCACACACCCAGCCAATCATTACATCTACAACATCTCATTACCTTGATTTGCAGATCTTCACAACAACAAGAATTGAGGAAGAACAGATTCCACGGCCAAAAATCAACTTCAATGCAAACACAACATAAAACTCCAACTAAATCAAAGCAATCAGATCCCATTACCTCTATCCTTAGCTCTGCTGCCGAAACACAGTCAGTAGAAGAGGAGGGAAATGATACTCGGGTTCCAATTTCAACCTCTCGGCTCAAACCTGCCATCACACTCTAATCAACTCGAATTCTAGAGCAAAACTATCAACACCCATGAGTAATTCCATTAGAACCCAAAATATCTCCTTACCTGAGCCCGGAGCAGCTTTCGGCGGTAGGAACCCACACTGCAAAAACTCCAATTCCAGGGGCTGCAACGAAGGCACGAAGAAGGAAGAGAGCTAGGGTTTGCAGTGAGGTCACGGTGCAAGAAACGGAGGGGAAGAAGGGAACTGGGAGCTTGGCTTCGATCACGCGTCCGGTGAGGCTTAACTCCGGCTAGGGCATCCGATTTGGCTTGCGATGAGAAGGAAGAAGAAGAAGTCGAGCGTCGGGGTGGCGTCGGCTAGGGCTCGAGGAGGACGGGAAGCAGTGGAGGTCGACTCTCGATCGGGAGGGCGCCGTTGCTATGGAGTAGCTGCGGCGATTAGGGCTCGGCTGCGCGAGTGGAGGCGGCTTCGATCGGGTAGGGAGGAGACGGCTGAACGGGATTAGAAATTAGGTTAAGTATATAAGTTGGCTCATTTTGCACATTAGCCCTCCAATGAGTTTTGGCTTTTACAAATTAATCCCTAGGGTTTATAATCCCTTATCATTTAAACCCTTAAACTTCATTTCAGCGCCCGGAAAAGTATAGGAATTTTCCGAAAAATTTTCCAGAGTGGAATAAACGTATCGGATTTAACATAGGGTGTCCAAAGAAATGCTCGTAGATGGAGTCGGGGGTGACTCCCTCAAACGGAGGCAGTAACGGATCCGGAATGTCAGGGTAGATAGAATAGAGATTTGGCGATCTTCGACTGCCAAGATACTCAGAAAAGTTTTCGTAGGTAAAGTCAAGATTTGTTTTGACTACCCGAGTTGTAAATTCGAAACCCCCTCGCGGTCTCAGTTGCAGATTGTTATAGAATTCAGACACTAGATCAAAGTTGATGGTCTGCTCGAGAGAAAGGAGAAATTTAAGATTATAGAAATCAATAACCTCTTTAATAGAGGGACAGTGCTCAGATAAGAAAGGCCTATCAATCGATCTACAAAGGAGGAGTTGAAAGTTCTACTTTGAAATGATTGTTCAAGAGCGGCATTGGGGAACCTAGATCTTGAGGATGGTTGGGGTCTACGAGAGGGTGTAGAAGATGAAGGGCCTTTTCCCTTTGAAGTCCCCTCAGGTTCTTTGCCCTTGGAAGATCTCCTAAGGGATGGATAAAAGGTCAAGGCAACAGATTGGATCAAATGAAATTCACCACAAACATAATGATCAAATGAGATTAGGTTTGATCAGTGAGGTTAAGAGTAAGGCAAGTAAAATGAACAATTGATCATCATGGCATGACAAGTAAAATGATCAGTGAGGTTAATAGTAAGGCACGACACAGGCACAAGTTGATCATCATGACAAAAAAATTGATTATAAGGGTAAGGCCACGATAACAGTCATGGCAAGGTCACAACGCAAGATAAAAATTATGATTAGGCTAAAAATCACAAAATTATGAACCAAACAGAAAGGATAAAGGATTTGCTTACTTAGGCGCCATTTCAGTTGGTTGATTCGTTTTGGAAGAACACTTGAATCAGAGAGGCTGCGCAGAAAGTGGATCGCATCTCACAAGGGAGAGTGAGCTCAAAATCTTGTGGGGAAACTGCAGAGACTACCTCGCAGAGATCAAAAAAATCTTTCACAACGATCTCGCTACAAAGACAAACTTGAACTTGCTAGATAATGGAAAATCCACACGAGCAGAATGAAGAAGCTCGCAGAGACTCGACCCAGGACCCAGATTGCAAGAAGAAAGGCTGGAGCAGAAGATACGCGAACTCATAGAACTCATAGGGAACGGAAGAGGGATTCTCACGCAGGAAGAGGAGGAAGAAGAGATTTGGTCGGCTAGGGTTGGAGAAATAAGGGATAGAGAGAGTTAATAGGTTGGTGGACCGATCCACCAACCAAAGTTAATGCGATCGATCAGATCACTGTTTGATCTAGGGGTACCCAGACCGATCAGGGAACATCCTGATCGGTCTGGCTGGGTCCTGATCAGTCGGGTGACCGATCAGGGAAGCCCCTGATCGGTCTGCTGATCGATCATCGGTCTGCCGATCGATCAGGGAGCGAACAGAGAGTTTTGAGAGATTTTGTGAACCATCTGATCGGTCGGTGGACCGATCAGACGGGTGGCCAGATCGGTCAGTGGACCGAACAGAAGATTTTCGCAGAATTTCACAGAATTTTTGCCGAATTGCTTGATTGGTCACCGTGACCAATCAGGACAACTCCTGATCGGTCCGGTGACTGATTAGGGATGCCCTTGATCGGTCTGCGGATCGATCAGGGACCGAACAAACCCGAATATACTTCTGTGAGCTCACTGATTGGTCTGTGGATCGATCAACCAAACTCTGATCAGTTGGTGGACCGATCAGATATCAGAAGAATCTGATATTCCTGATGTGTATCAGAAATTCCCGTTTCAAACAACCCTAACAACACCTAATGCAACCAGAATTGATTCCTCTGAACCCTAAGGGGTTCCCTCATCCATATTTGCAATCAAGGGTTGTGTCCTTATGATTTAAAAGAAAAGTTTGAAATAAATTTGCATTTTCAAACAATTGAGATCAACTTTGTATCACAAACAAAACTCCAATCAAGTTTCCTTGATTGGAATGTCCAAGTATGATCATGGAGCCAAATATACATGTATTATGCATTGGTTTTCCCTATACTTGGTCAACTTAATCATTTTTGTCTCGTCAACCTAATTTCTCAAGGGATGCATGAACATTTTGAGTAATTAGGTTAATCCTAGCATCTCACCCCATTTCTAGCAAACAAAAATATTTTGTTAAACCTTATAGTTTGTGTGAGATGTTCCCAAGTTGCCCAATAATTGTTCCCCAACAATTTGAAATGATCATGAGGGTTTTGTTTTCTTTTCAATCCTATGAAGCACGACACATTCCCAACTCCCTCCTTAAGAAACTAAATTCATTTTCGGGGAGTGGTTTAGTGAAAATGTCTGCTAGGTTCGATTTTGACACTACATGTGAGAGTATAATATCTTCTCTAGCAACATGATCCCTAATGAAGTGGTGGCGTACTTCAATATGCTTGGTTCTTGAATGATGGACTGGATTTTTTGTTAGGTTTATCGTGCTTATGTTGTCACACAACACTTGCACACCCTTGTAGGTTAATCCATAGTCCTCTAGTGTGTGTATCATCCACAACAATTGTGACACACTCTCTCCCATGACGATATATTCTGCCTCGGTCGTGGAGAGAGCAACACAATGTTACTTTTGACTTGACCAACTCACTAATGACGATCCTAAGAATTGGCAACCCCCACTTGTGCTCTTCTGATCCAACTTATACCCAGCATAGTCGGAATCGGTGTAGCCAATTAGGTCAAATGACTCGGTACGGGGGTACCAAAGACGGACTCCAATCGTGCCCTTAAGGTATCTCAGAATTCTTTTAACGGCAATCTAATGAGATTCCTTGGCACAGACTTGGTACCTAGCGCACATACCCACAGCAAAAAGAATATTAGGTCGACTAGCTGTGAGGTATAGCAAACTACCTATCATACTCCGATATTGAGTTAGATCAACGGGCTTACCACTCTCATCATTGTCTAATCTCGTGTTCGTAGCCATGAGAGTGGTTACCTCTTTAGAGTCACTCATATTAAATTTCTTGAGCATCTCTTGAGTGTATTTTGATTGGTGCACATGGATTCCGTCTCGAGTTTGTTTGATTTCGAGTCCAAGGAAGAAAGTCAATTATCCCACTAGACTCATCTCAAATTCACTCTCCATGTGCCCAATAAATTCATTCAAATAGCCCTTATTGTTGGAGCCACAAATTATGTCATCGACATATACTTAGGCTACAAATATGTTGTCACCATCTCTTCGCAGAAATAGTGTAGGGTCTATTTGTCCTCTCACGAAGCCTTTTTCAATAAGAAATGTGGACAACTGCTCATACCAAGCCTGAGGTGCTTGCTTTAGGCCGTAAAGAACCTTCTTGAGCTTGAACATGTGGTTTGGAAATTTGGAATTTTCAAACCCCGGAGGTTGTTCGACATAGACCTCTTCTCTTATAAAACCATTTAGGAAGACCGATTTAACATCCATTTGATAGAGTTTGAAACCTCTATGTGCTGCAAATACAAGCATCAATCGAATGGATTCTAATCGTGCCACGGGAGCATAGGTTGTTGGTGCAGGCAGCACCTAAGTCAAACCTGGGTTTTGATAATGGCAAAGGGTTCAAGAGTTAAGATGTTATTGTTGTCTAATGTGTTTACTAAGTGTGCAAGAAGAAGTCCTAGGTACACTAGGCAAGAAGTCCTGGTCAAGGGGCTGGGCACCGAAGACCTGCTCGGAAGGTGGGCACGAAGTCCTGGTCGAGGATTGGGCACGAAGACCTGGTCAGGTGGATCGGGCAAAAGTCCAACCGGAGGAGCCGATTGGCAAAAGGTAAACTCTCCTGAGAGGAGTAGGTGAGGACGCGTTCCTCGTCGAGGGAACAGTAGGCGTCGGTTCGACCTAGGGTTCCATTTGGGAGACCCGAAGTCAGAACCAAGACAGCTACGGCTGTAAATATTGGCTAATATTCTTCCTTTGGTTGTTTTGGAACTAACCTTGGATACAGGGACCGAAGGAGTGTGTTTCTGTAGCTCAGAACGCCCCAAAGGAGAGGGGCAGGCAGCTGGGCTAGGTGCCCGGGAGGTCCCGGGCGCCCAAGGTCAAAGACAATGAGGCAGTCGAAGCAAAATCAGCCACGAAGCCAGTGGACTAAGTCAAGCTGGGCGCCCAGGAGGTCCCGGGCGCCCCAGTCAGCTCTAGAGGCCGATTCGAAGGGGATAAGCGCTGACCGAGCTACGGATGAAGGTTCTCCGATCTGAAGGCGTGTGTCAGGCACCCCCAGCGAATCAGGCGCCCCCAGGAGCACTATAAAAGGGGCTCGACCCCGAGGCTTCAACAACACAACTTTCTAACGCCTCTAAGCTTTTCGTTCAAGCGCTCTGCTCTGGTAAACTTTGATCTCGAGATTCCAGCGCCAACGACGACCCTTTGCTCCGAAGTGCGATCCACATCAGGGCGTCGGTAACGAAAAGTGTAATTCCTTTATTTACTGTAATATTCTTGTATTAAAATCTGTAAACCTTTGCGCGATTATAGAATTGCCCGCAGTAAACGGTCAAGGACCGTGGGCCTTGGAGTAGGAGCCGACCGCGACTCCGAACCAAGTAAAAGACTTGTGTTCTTGGTGTGATTGTTGTGTTTTCTACTGCGTTTTCTCTTTCCTTAATTTGAAAAAGATTTTAACGATATTCACCCCCCTCAATCGTTTTTCTCGATCCAACAAGTGGTATCAGAGCGGGGTAGCTCAAATTTGGTGCAACCACCAATTTGGGAGTTTTTTTTATATTTTTACGATGTTTTTTTCGATCGAATTTTTATCGTTACTCGAGGCTGGTGCAACACCACTCGATCGTTTCATTTTAACTATTTTAATCCCGCACTACTAATCCAAGACCAAGTCTTGGGACAGTTTTTGTTTTTTTTGTTATCTCAGTGATTTCTAAATGACCATGCAAGAGGGTTTCAATACAGCCAGGCCACCACTCTTCAGTGGGGAGGACTTCTCCTACTGGAAGAGTCGGATGGAAGTTCACCTGAAAACTCAGGTGGACATGTGGATCATAATCCAATCTGGTATGGAAATCCCGAAAAATGCTAAAGGAGTGGCACAACCTTACACCGAATGGGACGCCTCGCTGAAAAAGAAAATCGAGGCTGATGCTAAAGCGACCCAGACACTCCAATGCGGTCTAACCAAAGAAGAGCTGAATCGGGTGGGACCATTCAACAGTGCAAAGGAACTCTGGGGTAAGTTAATTGAATTGCACGAAGGTACCTCCGACACCCGAATCAGCAAGAGGGACCTATTACTAAATAAACTGTACACCATCAAAATGAACGACGGCGAATCAGTAGCCCAGCTCCACGGCAGAATCCAGGAGTTGATGAACGGTCTACATACAATCGGTCACAAGGTAGAAAACCATGACCTGATCAGGTATACCCTTAACGCTTTCCCGAGAAATACTTTGTGGGCATCTATGGTAGATGCGTACAAAGTTTCAAGGGATCTTTCCAAAATTAAATTAGACGAGTTATTTTCTAAACTTGAATTACATGAGCAGACTAACTGCACCTTAGCCGAGAAAGACATTGCTTTTGTTGCAGGCAAAACAGGAAAGGTGGTCAAGAAGAAGCCTCAATCTGCACCCGAGTCTGACTCAGACTTAGACTCAGAAGACAGCGAAGGGGATCGACCCAAGCTTGTTCGGCTAGCCCGGGACTACTACAACAAATTGAAGAATCAAACCAACAGAAGAAAAGCCAGTCGAAAGAAGGAGGATCCGGCTGAACCATCTAAGAACAAATCAAGTGTGACTTGCTTCGAATGCAACAAGAAGGGACACTTCAAATCGGAGTGCCCTAATCTGAAAGAAGCCAAGAAGACAAGAAGGAAGAAGACCCTTCAAGCAATGTGGGACGAGTCTTCATCCGAAGAAGAAGAAGAGGCCCCACAATCGAACCTGCTCGCCCTGACTGCTTCGGAAGAAATCGACATCGGATCAGAATCGGAACCGGACGACGGAAAGCTCACCATTTTGGAAGACGACAAAATAACTGTAAGTGGTTATTCAAAAGCTGGATTAGCTGAATTAATTGCATACCTATCTAGTAACTTGGCGAAAGCCAAAATTCAAGTCGAGTCTTTCCGACAGGAAGTAAAACTCCTAAAAGAGGGCGCTGACTCTAGATCCTTAACTGAGAAAGTTCAAGAAGGAACATCTACTCAAGTTGAAAAACTTGAGAAAGAAAACTCCTCCTTGAAAACTCAAGTCAAGGACCTTAGAGTAGCTTTGGAATGATTCACTTCGGGCTCCAAGGGTCTTGATATGATCCTTGGAAAACAGAAGTCCATTCTAAATCGATCCGGATTAGGGTATCGAACCAAGGCTAGACAAAGGTCATATTATGCTGTACTGAATCAGTCTAGACCCAAAGTTCAGGCATGGGTACCCAAACTTTGCCTGAACAACCAAGCTGGACCAAACCAGTATTGGATTCCCAAGGACAAGATTCATATCTTTCCTAATCATTACCGTGGCTTTAGTCCAGGGGGAGCCAACTTAAAAATCATTTTTATAGTTAAATAAACTCTTTTTCTTATTGTAAAATTGCATGATTGCTTGTTTATTTATTTTCTACAATTTACTATACTTAGACCTAGGACTGGTTAGATTAAGGACTAAACCGATTAACTGAAATTTGAATAACATAGTATTGGGTGGAGGAGAGATGATAGTACGTTAGGGAAGCCATTTTGGCAGAACTAGCCGAAGCTACCGATCCAAGACCCAAACTAGTTAGACCAAAATCTTTCAAGGGGTAACTTAAAAATAGATTTTCAATAAAAGGCTTTGTCAAGGAAAGGGTTGATGATCCAATAAGGCTACGGCCAAAGAAGGCCTAGTGCCTCGCCATGACCTGGAAGTCGATTATTGAAAACCAAATTCACTTTACTATTGTCAGATTTGAATCTAACACAGATTTCAATTAATCTTAGATTCAACCATTGTTTTCAAAAATAATTTTTAAAACATAATTAATTGGTTTTTCAAAATTAAGTTAAAATTTCAAAACTAATCATAGTTTTTCAAAATGAAATCTTTACTTTTATTAAAAACTGTCTCACAAAAACCCATAAGTTAACGTGATTGATAACTATATACCGGGTGAGATAGTTAGGACTTAAGCTAATTCTAAATCTGATTTCTGTAATGTTGTCAAATAAAAACATTGATTTTAGAGTTGAATTGAATTGATTGTTGGTTGGTCATTAGAGTCAAACCAGGTCAAAATAGTCAAACCTGATCAAACAGTCAAACTAGTCAATAGTCAAACAATGGCCAGCTCGGGCGCCCGTGACCCCTCGGGCGTCCTCCCTCACCTTCTCTTCGACCAAGATAGCAACAACTGTCAATACCTAGCTAAGCTAGGCGCCCGAGACCTATCAGGCGCCTAGACCTTTATGTCAATTCGAGGCAGCGAAAGCTGCCATGCATGGCAGCTGACTCAAGGCACCCGGGTCCTCACGAGCACCCCCAAGGACAGTGTCAAAACCGAAAAAGCTGCATTTGGCAGTTTACGCCTGACTCTAGGTGCCTGATTCCTCCCGGGCGCCTGACCAACCCCTATATAAAGCCACCGAAACCCCCTTCATTTGCCACCCCAAAACAAACTCTCTTCTCTAACTCTTCTCCTCCCAAGGTGCCCGAACGACCCTCTCGTGCCCTCGAACGTTCCACTTCAACCATGCCTCCCCGGATGGCTACCCGGTATCAATTTTTCATGCATTTATAATTAATTCTTTTTAGTTATTTCGCTAAATGCATGTTCCTTGTTATGACTTTTAGAAAACGCCGTACTATTCAACCCAACCCCGGGACCGAGCCTAGCCTTGACCCTAGGTTTCCGACCATAGAACTTTTCAATAAGTTCACTAGAACGACCTATAAACCTATCAAGACAAGCTTCTTAAATAGGCAGTTTTTCACTCAATCCTGTCCAGTAGCTATGGACGTCATCAATTTCTATCAACTTGATCGACTTGTTTTCTGTACTCATCCTGTGAATATGACCCTATGTGTAGAATTTTACAACAACCTAGTAAGACAAGATGATCTTAGCTATATCACCACTGTACAAGGAATGCCCTTGACTATCACACCCTTGTTGTTTAACAGATTCCTTGGACTGCGATCTTCCCAGTCCACTTTCTACTGTTACCCTCCTAGAGGTCCTCCCTTTGCTCCTCCCTACTCCCATATTGATTTGGACACCCTTTATTCATATTTCTATAGAAATGCCCGAGACCCTTTGGTTAGTTGGTTTTAATCAGTAGATCTCCAGGTCCAAGACTACGCTCTTTATAGAATTCTAGTCCGTTGCATCCTACCCTGGACCACTAGGGATGTCGTGATCATGCGACCATTCCATACCTTCCTGCTGTATGCTTTGATCCATCACATAGACATAGATATTGGACTTCACATATTCCACACCATTCTACATGCATCCAGTGTTACTACTCAGGGTCGGGTACGCACCCCTTATTGCCACATTATCACCTCTCTTCTTCATCATCACGGTCGCAATATTACCGACAGAGAGATGATCTCGATGACTGAATTTGACGAGATTGGGTATAGAAACTTTTCCCTAGCGGGCATAGATGTCTCGGGTATCGGGGTTTTATCATGGAGATGTCAGAGAGCCGGAGTCCAGATCGATTCCGATGAGGAGGTAGAGGTCGATGTCGCAGATCTCGCTGCCGAGATTCGAGAGCAAATGGACGAGCCCCCACCGCCGATGCTCGACGAGAGAGTGACACTACTTCAGACAGAGATTTATAGCCTCCGAGAGGAAGAGGAAGCCCACTACATCGAGATAGTCGACGCGATTCGGGCAGAGCACGATGTAAACCGAGCCTACCATAACGAGCACATGGAAGCTATTCTAGCCGATCGCCAGACGAGAGATGCACACCACACTGAGTACATGGATGCTCTCCGAGCCGAACATGAGGCAAATCAGGCCCGACATGACGAGATGATGTCTTGGTTCCAAAATTGGTAGCCCGGTCCATTCTTCCCTCCGCGCCTCTCCTCTTAGACTCCAGATGACTTCAGCTGCTTTATTGTACTATTGACTGATGTTTGACTTGTATTTGACTGTGCTGGTCCTCACTTTGACCAGTTGACTTCTATGCACTTATCATATCTAGTTGCTAGTTGTTTACTTGATGAATTATCTGCTTTTTATCAGTTACTAAGTTAGGGTTATGCTTGGTAGAATATGACTGCTCTAATTATATTTTTTTAAAACTATTTTAATTTTTGCAAAATCATTTTCTTTATTTATTTAAAATGATTTTCCGACTTAGTTTTTTTCAAAACTTACCACCTTCAAAACTAGGGCTTTTTCGCAAAATAGACTTAGCCTAGGCCCTAACCCTAGAATTGCATGCACTTATAGATCTATAAGCCAGCATCTCACAAGCACCTTAGGGTACTTTTGATTGATAACCTAGAATGGGTTGAGATGCTTTAAGTCAGTGTATCTGCAGTAATTCGGGCACTAAATACCAATTAAACAGTAATCAGGTTAAGTGTCAAGCTTAGAAAAATCTAACTTGATCAGAACACTTAACTTGACTAACCCTAGCCAAAGCAACTATTTATAACAGTTAGTAAGTAGCTAATTGGGTTAGACAGGGCCCAAAAGCGAAAATTCAAATTAAGTTGGTCCAGTTTAAAGTTAGAATTGGTTCAGTACAACATCTTACTTTGATTACTCATGTTTTTTGCTATATTTTTTTATATATGGCAAATGGGGAGAGATTGGAAAGGAGAGAAAAGATGGTTTCAAAATTTAGTTTTTTTCAAAATGAAATCTTTTTTCCAAAAAAATTTTTTTATCTTTTTTTTCAAAAAGCAAAGTTCTTTAAGTACATAAGTTCCTTTTGAAAGTTAATTTTCTAAGTACTTATTCTGAAAATTTTTTGGAAATTTTTTCTAAGTTATAAATTCAAAATTATACTTGAAAAATATTTCTAAGCATTTAAACTGCTTGAAAATATTTCTAAGCATTTAAACTGCTTGAAAAATATTTCTAAGCATTTAAACTGCTTGAAAATTGTACTTCCGAAGACCTGCTCGGAAGGTGGGCACGAAGTCCTGGTCGAGGCCTGGGCACGAAGACCTGGTCAGGTGGATCGGGCAAAAGTCCAATCGGAGAGCCGGTTGGCAAAAGGTAAACTCTCCTGAGAGGAGTAGGTGAGGACGCGTTCCCCGTCGAGGGAACAGTAGGCGTCGGTTCGACCTATGGTTCCATTTGGGAGACCCGAAGTCAGAACCAAGACAGCTATGACTGTAAATATTGACTAATATTCTTGCTTTGGTTGTTTTGGAACTAACCTTGGATGCAGGGACCGAAGGAGTGTGTTTCTGCAACTCAGAACGACCCAAAGGAGAGGGGCAGGCAGCTGGGCTAGGCGCCCGGGAGGTCCCGGGCGCTCAAGGTCAAAGCCAAACAAGCAAAGAAGCAAGAATCGCTTCGAAACCATACTGGGCTAGGCGCCCGGGAGGTCCCGGGCGCCCAAGGTCAAAGCCAAAGAGGTAGTCAAAGCAAAATCAGCCACGAAGCCAGCGGACTAAGTCAAGTTGAGCGCCCAGGAGGTCCCGGGCGCCCCAGTCAGCTCCAGAGGCTGATTCGAAGGGGATAAGCGCTGATCGAGCTGCGGATGAAGGTTCTCCGATCTGAAGGCGTGTGTCAGGCTCCCCCAGCGAATCAGGTGCCCCAGGAGCACTATAAAAGGGGCTCAACCCCGAGGCTTCAACAACACAACTTTCTAACACCTCTAAGCTTTTCGTTCAAGCGCTCTGCTCCAGTAAACTCTGATCTCGAGATTCCAGCGCCGACGATGACCCTCTGCTCCGAAGTGCGATCCACATCAGGGCATCGGTAATGAAAAGTGTAATTCCTTTATTTACTGCAATATTCTTGTATTAAAATCTATAAACTTTTGCACGATTATAGAATTGTCCGCAGTAAACGGTCAAGGACCGTGGGCCTTGGAGTAGGAGCCGACCGCGACTCCGAACCAAGTAAAAGACTTGTGTTCTTGGTGTGATTGTTGTGTTTTCCGCTGCGTTTTCTCTTTCCTTAATCCGAAAAAGATTTTAACGATATTCACCCCCCTCTATCGTTTTTCTCGATCCAACATAGGTCTCATCGTAATCTAGGCCTTCAACTTGACTATAGCCCTTGGCTACCAAGCGTGCCTTGTTTCTTACGATTTCTCCCTTATGGTTCAATTTATTTTTGAAGACCCATTTGGTTCCAATAATGGTGGTCTTCTTAGGTCTAGGGATTAAGTCCCATACTTTGCTTCTCTCGAATTGACCTAATTCGTCTTGCATAACAATGATCCAATCGGGATCATGCAATGCCTCATCAATTTTCCTAGGTTCAATTTCTGAAATTATGGCAACTTCATTAGCCTCATTCCTAAAGAATGATCTAGTTCTAACCCCTTGATGAATGTCTCCAACAATTTGGTTTTGGGGATGACTAGAGACTAACCTAGTTTGACTTGGTGTTGGAGGTGCTTTTTGGATGGTGTCACTAGACACAGGCTCTGCCTCAGGGTCCGGCTGAGCTTCATGTTGTCTAGGCTCACCGTCATCCGATTCATCAACACCATCTCCAACACTCGGACTCTCATCCAAACCTAGTTTCCTAAGTTCGAATTGAACTCCTTCTACATCTTCTGATTGATCAATTGCTTTTGGAATTTCCTCAAAAACAACATCAGAAGATTCTTCGACCAATCTAGATTTTTTGTTGTAGACTCGGTAAGCTTTGCTGACAAGAGAATACCCGACCAGTATCCCTTCATCAGCTTTCGTTGTGAACTTTCCAAGATGGTCCTTGGTGTTTAGAATAAACACCTTACACCCAAACACCCTTAGATGTTTAACTGTAGGTGGTTTTCCAAACCAAAGTTCATGAGGAGTCTTCCCTAAAAATCTATAAATAAGGACTCGGTTTTGCACATAGCAAGCTGTGTTCACAGCTTCAGCCCATAAATAACTCGGTAAAGAGTACTCATTGAGCATGCTTCGTGCAGCCTCTTGTAAGACTCGGTTCTTCCTCTCTATAATACCATTTTGCTGTGGTGTCCTAGGAGTGGAGAACTCGTGTCTATAACCTCTCTCTTGGCAAAATTCTAAAAATCTTTGGTTTTGAAATTCTCCTCCATGATCACTCCTAATTGTTTTAATTGTTGTTGATTTTTCATTTTCAATTCTTCTACAAAATGAAATAAAAACATCTAGGGTTTGATCCTTATATTTTAGAAAATATGCCCAAGTGTATCTAGTAAAGTCATCAATGATCACAAAATAATATCTACTACCATTCAAAGATATTATAGTGCTACAATCAAATAAGTCCATGTATAGTAAATCCAAAGCGGTAGAAGTACTTACATCGCTTTTACCTTTGTGTGAAGATTTCATTTTTTTACCCATTTGACATGCATCACAAAGCTTATCCTTTTCGTACTTGATGCTTGGTAAGCCACGAACCAGTCCCTTGTTGGCCAATTTCCGGATGTTCTTCATGTTCACATGTGCCAATCTCCGGTGCCAAAGGGTAGACTCATCTTCTCTTGACATGAAATACTTAACAGAAGCATTAATAACACTTTTAAAAGAAACTTGATAAATGTTATCTATCCTTGTGCCTACTAGTACCGTGTCAATTGTGTCATTTTGTCTAACTAGACATTGACTTGAATGAAAATCAATTGTGTAACCCACATCACATAATTGACTGATACTTAGGAGATTAAATGTCATCCCCTTGACTAGAAGGACATTTTTAATTCTAAGACATTCGGATATTTGAATGTCTCCTATCCCTACAACCTTAAGGCTACCATTGTTACCAAAAGATACATTACCTCTACTTTTGCTTTGTAGGGTAGTGAACAAAGATCTTTCACCGGTCATATGTTTGGAGCACCCACTATCAACGAACCAAGTTGATAGATGCTCCTCCTCAATCAAAGCCTACACAATACGAAAAATGGAAGATTTAGGTACCCAAATCTTGGGACCTAAAGCATCTACAATGCATGACTTAGGCACCCATGCCTTGACCACTTTCTTTTGACCCCTAGAAGTCTTAGGTGAGCTAACATGAGTCCTAAACATTAAGAAACAAAAGTCGGTTCTTTAGGTCGGTAACCTATACCGGCCTTGTTGTAAACCACCCTTTGAGCATTTAGAATCATATCCAAAGTCTTAGAGCTAGTTGAGAATTTCTCAAGAAGACTCTTGAGTCTCTCAACCTCACCATTCAAGACTTTGTTTTCATCTTCTAAGACTTCTACATGCAAGTCATCAAGATCCTCATCCTTAGAGGAATTTAGTTGTTCTACTTCTACTTTTAATGATTTAACTTTTTCCTTAGATTTCTTTAACAAACTAGTTAAACATGCAATAATTCTATAACATTTGTCTAATTCTGGAGAAATTACCTCTTCATCATCCGAAGATGATGAAGTCGCGTTTGAGGAGTCCATGGATTCATCACTGCTCTCCTCATCTTCAATAGCCATGAGAGCTACATGGTGAGTACTCTTTTCCTGCTTTTCTTCTTCGAATGAACTAGAAGAAGATTCATCCCACGTGGCCTTCAAAGCCTTCTTCTTCTTCTTCGATTTCTCCTCCTTCTTGAGTTTTGGGCATTCACTCTTGTAATGCCCTTTCTTCCTACACTCAAAGCAAGTAACATTAGTCTTATCAACTTTAACTTCACTAGGGTTACCTTTCCCTTTGTATCGTCGGCTCTTCCTCATCATTCTCCTTACGAAATTAGCCATCTCGGATGAAGATGACTCGCTATCATCCTCCTCGGACTCAGACTCGGATGAAGACGAAGAGACCTCCTTCTCCTTCTTCTTCTCCTTCTTCTTTTCCTTCTTCTTCTTGGTCTTGTCCCCTGCCACAAGTGCAATCCCCTTCTCCTTGGGGTCTTTGTTAGCCATTTCGTGTAGCTCCATTTCACAAAACAAATCATCCAATTTAACAATTGACAAATCCTTGGATACCTTGTAGGCATCCACCATGGATGACCACAAGGCATTCCTTGGAAAGGCTTTTAGAACGTACCTCACAAGGTCGCGGTTCTCGACCTTTTCATCAATGGAGTGGAGACCGTTGAGTATCTCCTTGAAACGACCATGGAGTTCACTTACCGTCTCGGACTCCTTCATGGTTAGGTTTTGTAGTTGGTTGAGGAACAAGTCCCTCTTGGCTATCCTTGAGTCCCGGGTGCCCTCATGGAGTTTGATGAGCTTGTTCCATAGATCCTTGGCGCTTGTGAAGGGACCAACTTTGATTAGTTGGTCCTTGGTCATCCCGCACTTCTCCTTTTCGAGTTTGCTCAGCCGACCATCGTGAGGACTCCAATTCTTTTCCCTCAGCGTCTCTTGGAGGGATGAATCCTTCCTTCACGGAGAACCACATTCCAATATCGGTCTTGAGGTAGTACTCCATGCGAGAACTCCAATACTGGAAATCTGCCCCGTCGAAGAAGGGAGGTCGGGTGGTGCTATATCCTTCTCTCATTGCTATTCTTGTTGACTCTCGGATGTTAGTCCGTTTGAACAGAGCCCCAAGCTTTGATACCACTTGTTGGTGCTTGGATGGCTAGAGAGGGGGGGTGAATGTAGCCAGACACAAAATAAGTTGCTCTTTTTGGTTTTCTTCACTTGAAGGTTAGCAACAGCAGCGGAAACAATACAAAGACAGAAATGCAGGAACAATGCAGAAACTAAACCGGAGATAAAACCCTAAAACTAAACACAAACTCAAGACGCTAACAAAGATGGTTTACAAGGTTCAGGGATAACTTGCCCCTACTCCTTGGCGTGCCCGTAAGGTGGGCGATCCTTTGATCGTCGGTAGATCAAGCCCCGGGAAATTCGGATATCAAATGGAACCTCCGTTTCGGTGGAGAAACCTCTCCACAGCAAGTCTCAACAAAGAGATATGAAATGAAAGCACAGAGACAAAAACAAACTTACAGAGCACAATGTGTTAGTAATATGAGAGAAGTGTCCTAAGGCAATCGCCTTATGATTGTAATCATTTACTTTAATAAATAAATATTCACTATTTGAGTATACATGTTCGTGTATTTGATTGAGATCTTAAACTCATTTACTGAATGTCCGCAATACAATTCACAGCATGAGAGAATTTGTGATGAATTCACAACTAGTGATTATCTCTACATGTGCAATTGTGAAGTATTGAAATTGTCCCTAGTCGATGAATTGATAAATACGGACACTATCAATTCTGTTGAGACTAGCATGGGTTATTCTCTAATCAGCTGATTCTCACTGGCTGGTGACATTGGAATGTACGGAGATAAACATGAATGCTAGTTAAGGGAACTAGTTCATTGGAGTGACTAGCTGTAAAACTTCATAAGGTAATCTACATATAGATATGTCAATGAAGTTCTTACTGCAGCTTAAGTGCGATGTTCCTTTGACTTGCGGTGTTCAAGTCATCTTGGTCATGAAGACTTATACTTTGACATCTTAAGCAAGCATCTCCAAGGAGGTGTGGACCCAGGATGATTGGGTATAAGCCGAAGTGCCCGAAGATGTTTGAACAACCTACAAAGGATTCACCACTCCTTGCGAGGAGATGTATACCCAAGGACTATCGTCGGATTGTTACTCGAAGCCTCTGGCCAGAGCATGACATGTTTAGAGTATGAATCTCTTAAATACATGAGAGTAATTAGAATCCGTTGGACGAGAAAGACATTACTTGGGCTAGGTGTGACGTAGTTAGCCTAGTGGGGGCTGACACACATAGACCGTGTCCTGAACCAAGTGGGTATAAGATGGTGAAGGGAATGAGGCACGATTCATTAAAGCTGCTGAAGGGTTTCAGAATTATTTCTGAGGTCAACCGTTGATCTTTCGATTAATTGGGGATCATGATGTACTACTAGGTGACACTCATGATCGTTCTATAATTGGTTGATTATAGACGGCCAACATAAATCGAAAGCCTATTTAGTCACACACACTACGAGTGATCCGAGGGATTTAAAACGAGTTGAAAATTGGATTTTTCGATCAAGAGAGATAAGTCGAATCTGAATTTTTCAGAGACGCATCGGAAGCATAAAATGACTAAGTCTTTTGAAGACTTATTGGACGAATTAAATGAGTTTAATTCGTGAGGTCATGGCTTGGGTTTGGCCGACCAAAGAGGGTCCCCACCCTCTTTGTTTGGCCGGCCACATTAAAAGGGGAGAACCAAATTGTTTGGTTCAAATTATAAAATAAACCGACCGCGGTTTGTTTTATAAAATTATGGATAAAGAAATTTATATAAACGGATTTATTTTTCATGGAAATTAAAATGAACCATGGATTGGTTTATTTTATTTTATAAAATCAATAATCGATTGATTTACCATGATAAAGAAATTTATATAAAGTAATTTCTTTCCATAATAAAGGGGAGACATGGTTGTTTTTATTATAAATTAAATAATGATAAAAACTTGGCATGATGGAATAATTCATAGAAAAATTTATATGATAAATTTCTTATGAAAATTTATTCCATAAAAAGGAGACTTGGCGGTTGAGAGGCTACTATATAAAGGAACCAAGGCAAGGCTTGATTCTAATCCAAGAGATCTAGAAATAAGCCCTCTCTCTCTCTCCTTCTCTCCCTCTCCCTCTTCTAGTGTCACCGGCCCTAGAAGCCCTCCCCTTTGTTGCTGTGAGCTTCGACCACCAAGAAGCTGCCGAAGAAGAAGAAGAAGCGGGCGCAACTCCTTTCTTCTTCCCGGAATTTTGTTTCCGTTCTTCGTTTGGTGGTTAGTCTTTCCATCTCTCTCTTGGTATTCTTGTCGTGCCTTTGGAGAATCTAGTAGTTCTTGTCGGCACGAAACTCGTGGCTTTGCGAAGTCATCCCGAAGAAAACTCAGCATCGACGCGAATAGAGGCGGAGCTTCCAACTCCAAGGGACGCTACGGTTGGATCTCGTCCCTTTCTTCGAGTTACGCGAGGTATTAAGTAAATTAGTTTACTTTCTATAAAATTTTAAATATATGATCATGTCTACACAACATAAGGTTGCATGCTAGATGTGTGGTTAAAATAATTTGAGAAATTATTTATGCTAAACCTTCCGCTGCACGTAATTAATTTTAAAATTACGAACCCGCATCCATGTCAACATGCACCCGGTCCCAACAGTGGTATCAGAGCCGGTTAGTGTTCGACATAATCATATAATTATTTTGCGGAAAACTTTGTCATGATCTCAATTTTGGAAAATTTTCCAATTATGATAAATTTTAGATTTAGGAATTTCAAAGTTTGGAAATCCTCATGAAATTTCGCAAACTTTTGAAATATCCTAGTTTCTGAAATTTTATGATAATTGTGAAAACTTCCCATTTTTGGAAACTTTCCAATTTTGGAAATTTCCTATTTTGGAAATTTTCTAATTTTGGAAATATGTAAGTTTTCTTTGTACCAGAAACTTACAATTATTCTGAAAACCTATTATGAATTCTCGCAATTTTGGGCACTTTCTTTCAAGAAAGTCTAGACAAATTTATGGATCATTAATTGACAATTAAATTCGAATTGGTTTTAAATTATTAACAAAATTCTTTATTTTGGATTGAGCCTCGGGTAGCCGTCCAATTTAAAGTTAGTTGTTATAATTTAATTTCCTATTTTGAATAAAATTGTCATGTTTAATTTGGTTACGCCTCGAGGAGCGGACCAAATTAGATTTATAACAAATTCCTTTTTTTTTGGTATCTGAGCATCGGGGAGCCACCCAAAGAAAATAATTTGTTGTAATTAATAAATCCATAAATAAAATATGTAATCAAATCTTTGAAATTTTGAGGTGATTCTCAAACGATAATTTTCTTATTTGATTTAAGAGGTGATGCTCTTACATATTGTTGTCTCTAAAATTAATTAGGAAAATGGTTTCCTATAGAGTTTTCTTAAATAAGATTTTCATGAAAATAATATGTGGTTGAATTAAGGGAATCTGTCTCTTAATTTAATAAGATTTGATTTAGAGAAATCAAAGTCTTAAACATATTATTTCCGAAATTGATTATGACAATTTAGGAAATTGTTTCCCAAAACAATTCCTTGAATAAAGTATGAAATTAGAATTAGGAAATCCGGTTCCTAATTCAATTAATGAGACTTGATAAATTAAGTCACATACATACTTTATTAAGGAAATCGTTAGTACATGACATAATTATATGTCATGAATGTGCTTAGAAAAGAAAGGATGAGACCCAAAACCCCTTACAAAATATTAAGGCCAACACCTTCCATTAATATGGTTAGAACCGGAGTTTTGTTTCTCGTTTGGGTTGATGGACACATCCATGCCCGGCTTGAACCTCAACATGTTCAAACCATGGGATTAGTTTATGATTAATATAGTTGGAGTCAGAGGTCAATCCTTAGTTTTGGTTGTTGGACACATCCAAGCCTGACTAAACGGTTGAATGAGCTCCAACCATATTAAAACTATTTCTTGATTAATGGGTCAGCCTTAAGCTTGGAGCATCGATTTGTTGTGCCACAGCCAAGGTCGATGTAAAGAGAGGTGCAGTTAGGTGCTATGTATATTGTTGCATACTTGTTAATGAGTTAACAACCCAATGATTTATGCAAACATTCAATTAGTTGATAGCATAAAGTGATAGTTACATATATGTGATATGTAATCGGTATAATTACCTACCTTCATAGCTAAGAATAACTTGATGGCCACAGCCATGGTTGTTCTCATCTATGGTTGGATATCAACCTATTTGGAGATGTTCCTACGATCTCCCGAATTGATAAAAAGGGTTATTCAATTCGAAAAATAAATAAGATTTAATTAATGTATGTTGATGCATTCTTTATCATTCTTCTCACATAAGCTCAATTTGTATTTCTAGGATAATCACTCGATCATGTCTTCTCTGAATTTGCGTTCCATTTTGGACACCAATAAACTGACTAGGTCAAACTTCATGGACTGGCTTCGAAACCTGAGGATAGTCCTCAAGGCAGAGAAGCTTGCTTATGTCCTTGAAGATCAACTTCCCAACCGTCCTCTAGAAAATGCAACTCCAGACCAGTTAGTGGCCTATCAGAAACATGTGACCGATTCTGAACTTGTGAGTTGCATCATGCTAGCCGCTATGGTACCTGAGCTGCAAAAGCAGCATGAGCATATGGATGCTTATACCATCATCTTTCATCTTCATGAGTTATTTGACGAGCAGGCGAGATCCGAAAGGTTCGAGGTCTCCAGACTCCTCATCACCTCTAAGATGCAGGAAGGCACTTCTGTCTCACAGTTTGTGTTGAAAATGTTGGGGTACATTGAGCGACTGGGCACACTCGGTTTTGCAATGGATCATGAACTAAGTATTGACTTAATTCTGCATTGTTTACCCAAAAGTTATTCACAATTTGTGATGAACTATCGGATGAACAAGCTGGAGACTACCATTCCTGAGTTGCTCAACCTGCTGAAGACTATAGAGCCTTCTGTGAAGCAGGATCAGAAGACGGTACTGTTAGTTGGTTCCTCGAAGAAAGGTTCTAAGAGGAAGGCCAAAGAACAGAATAAGGGAAAGAAGAAAAAGGCCAAAAAGACTGAAAAGATACCAAAATGCACTTGCCATCACTGTGGCAAGGAGGGTCACTGGCGAAGAAACTGCAAGGTTTATCTTGAGTCCTTGAAGAAGAAGGCATCCGATGCCCCATCCTCTTCAGGTATCTTCATTATTGAATGTCACTCTATTTCCTCAACCACCTGGGTACTTGATACTGGGTGTAGCTCACATATATGTAATGACATATAGGGGCTAAAGAATAGAAGAAGACTCATCAAGGGAGAAGCAAATCTGCGAGTTGGAAATGGAGTAAAGATTGCTGCTGTTGCCATCGGAACATATTTGCTAAAGCTCCCTACTGGACGTGTCTTAGAATTGGATAATTGTTATTTTGTTCCTTCATTAATAAAGAACATTGTATCTATTTCATGTTTGAATGAAAAGGGTTATCATTTAACTTTTAGTAACAATTGTTGTTACATAACTTTAAATGGTGTTCTTTATGGGACCGGAACTTTGTGCAATGGTATCTACACGTTAGATTTATCCGGTGACGTTTTCAATATCGAAGTTAGCAACAAACGTGCTCGAATAGATAATCGAATAAACTCCTATACGTGGCATTGTCGTCTTGGCCATGTAAGTAAGAAACGCATGACCAAATTACACCGATGTGGAATTCTGGAATCATTTGAACCTGGTTCATTTGATACATGCGAATCATGCTTAAAAGGCAAGATGACCAAATTACCCTTTTCCGGAAAAGGTAATCCAGTGGGAGAATTGCTTGGTCTAATACATACTGATGTTTGTGGACCAATGTCAACTCTTGCACAAGGAGGCTATAGCTACTTCATTACCTTTATCGATGATCACTCACAATTCGGGTATGTGTTCTTAATGAAACACAAATATGAAGCTTTTGAGAAATTCAAAGAGTTCAGAAATGAAGTAGAAAAACAGCTTGGCAAAAGTATTAAGATACTTCGATCCGATCGGGGTGGTGAATACTTAAGTCAAGAGTTTCAAGATTATCTTAGGGACAATGGGATATTGTCTTAATGGACTCCGCCATATACACCACAGCATAATGGTGTATCTGAGAGGCGTAACCGAACCTTGATGGACATGGTTAGATCCATGATGAATCATGCAACTCTTCCAAAATCCTTTTGGGGCTATGCACTTATGACAGCTGTTTACTTGCTAAACAGAGTCCCGACCAAGGTAGTCTCTACTACTCCATATGAGACGTGGAATAGTAAGAAACCTCATTTAACTCACCTTAAAATATGGGGTTGTCCTGCTTATGTGAAGCGGGCTGTATCAGACAAATTGGATGCTAAGTCTGATAAATGTCTATTTATTGGATACCCTAAGGAAACGAAGGGTTACCAATTCTATCATCCCATGGAACAAAAGGTGTTTGTTTCAAGGCATGCTGTATTTCTAGAAAAAGAATTTCTTTTACAAGAAAACAGTGGGAGTGGCATTGAACTTGATGAAGTTCAAGAAACTCCAATAGACATTACAGAGACACCTAGTCTAGACCCACAACCAACAACTCATAATGATGAGCTATCAGTTGAACCTAAAATAACACCACCTCTTCATAGGTCTAATAGGACACGCAATATTCCAGAGAGATACGGATTTCTCATAAGTGAATCGAACGACGTGTTACTCATAAGCGATGACGAACCTATCAGTTATGAAGATGTTCTGAAAAGTTCAGAAAGGGACAAATGGCTTGAAGCCATGAAGTCGGAAATGGATTCTATGTACGAAAATTAAGTATGGGACTTGGTTAACCCACCTGAAGGGATTAAGCCCATAGGGTGCAAGTGGGTTTTCAAGAAGAAAACCGACGTGGAAGGTAATGTTGTTACCTTTAAGGCTAGATTAGTGGCAAAAGGATATCGTCAGAAACAAGGAATTGATTATGACGAAACCTATTCGCTAGTAGCTATGCTTAAATCCATTCGGATGCTCCTGGCCATAGCAGCTCATTATGATTATGAGATATGACAAATGGATGTGAAAACAACTTTCCTTAATGGAAACCTGCTTGAGGATGTATACATGATACAACCTGAAGGTTTCATATCGGTTGATAAAACCAAAATATGCAAGCTTCGACGATCCATATATGGACTGAAGTAAGCATCCAGGAGCTGGAACATCCATTTTGATGAGACAATCAAAGAGTTTGATTTCTCACAAAATCCTGACGAACCTTGTGTGTACAAGAAGGTTAGTGGGAGTGCAGTCGTATTCCTAGTGTTATATGTCGATGACATATTACTTATAGGAAACGATATATCAGTCTTACAGTCGGTTAAAATTTGGTTGTCCAAAACTTTCTCCATGAAAGACCTGGGAGAAGCAACCTATATTCCAGGGATTAGAATCTATAGAGATAGATCAAAACGGTTGCTTGGTCTTTCGCAGTCTACATATATAGACCGAGTGCTAAAAAGGTTTAGCATGTCGGAATCCAAGAAAGGATACCTTCCCATCAGGCATGGGATCAACCTTTCAAAGTCTATGTGTCCGCGCACAGAAGACGAGAGGATTTGCATGAATAAGATTCCTTATGCATCCGCGATAGGATCTATCATGTATGCTATGTTATGTACTAGGCCTGATGTATCGTATGCTCTGAGCGGCACGATCAGATACCAATCTGATCCAGGAATGGATCATTGGGCGGCTGTCAAGACAATCCTTAAGTACTTAAGAAGAACTAAGGATGTGTTCCTAATATATGGAGAAGGAGATATGGTAATACGTGGGTATACAGATGCCAGTTTCCAGACAGATAAGGATGACTCCAAATCTCAGTCCGGATACGTATTTATTTTGAATGGAGGCGCAATAAATTGGAAGAGTTCCAAGCAAGACACCATAGCGGATTCTACCACAGAAGCGGAATATATTGCAGCTTCGGAAGCAGCAAAGGAATTAGTCTGGATCAAGAAGTTTGTCTCAGAACTTGGTGTGGTTCCAACCATTGATAAAGCAATACCGGTTTACTGCGACAACAATGGAGCTATTGCACAAGCGAAGGAACCAAGGTCTCATCAGCGATCCAAACACATGCTTCGCCGCTATCATCTGATCAGAGAGATTATAAGTAGGAATGATATACAAATTGAGAAAATTCCCACTGAAAGGAATTTAGCGGATCCTTTAACTAAGGCCTTGCCTCAAAGCAAGTTTGAGGGTCATGTTAGAGCCTGTGGTATTGGATACCGTAGCGATTGACATTAGGCCAAGTGGGAGTTTGTTAGTAATATGAGAGAAGTGTCCTAAGGCAATCGCCTTATGATTGTAATCATTTACTTTAATAAATGAATATTCACTATTTGAGTATACATGTTCGTGTATTTGATTGAGATCTTAAACTCATTTACTGAATGTCCGCAATATAATTCACAGCATGAGAGAATTTGTGATGAATTCACAACTAGTGATTATCTCTACATGTGCAATTGTGAAGTATTGAAATTGTCCCTAGTCGATGAATTGATAAATACGGACACTATCAATTCTGTTGAGACTAGCATGGGTTATTCTCTAATCAGCTGATTCTCACTGGCTGGTGACATTGGGATGTCCGGAGATAAACATGAATGCTAGTTAAGGGAACTAGTTCATTGGAGTGACTAGCTGTAAAACTTCATATAGTAATCTACATATAGATATGTCAATGAAGTTCTTACTGCAGCTTAAGTGCGATGTTCCTTTGACTTGCGGTGTTCAAGTCATCTTGGTCATGAAGACTTATACTTTGACATCTTAAGCAAGCATCTCCAAGGAGGTGTGGACCCAGGATGATTGGGTATAAGCCGAAGTGCCCGAAGATGTTTGAACAACCTACAAATGATTCACCACTCCTTGCGAGGAGATGTATACCCAAGGACTATCGTCGGATTGTTACTCGAAGCCTCTGGCCAGAGCATGACATGTTCAGAGTATGAATCTCTTAAATACATGAGAGTAATTAGAATCCGTTGGACGAGAAAGACATTACTTGGGCTAGGTGTGACGTAGTCAGCCTAGTGGGGACTGACACACATAGACCGTGTCCTGAACCAAGTGGGTATAAGATGGTGAAGGGAATGAGGCACGATTCATTAAAGCTGATGAAGGGTTTCAGAATTATTTTTGAGGTTAACCGTTGATCTTTCAATTAATTGTACTACTAGGTGCCACTCATGATTGTTCTATAATTGGTTGATTATAGACGGCCAACATAAATCGAAAGCCTATTTAGTCACACGCACTACGAGTGATCCGAGGGATTTAAAATGAGTTGAAAATTGGATTTTCTGATCAAGAGAGATAAGTCGAATCTGAATTTTTCAGAGACGCATCGAAAGCATAAAATGACTAAGTCTTTTGAAGACTTATTGGACGAATTAAATGAGTTTAATTCGTGAGGTCATGGCTTGGGTTTGGCCGGCCAAAGAGGGTCCCCACCCTCTTTGTTTGGCCGGCCACATTAAAAGGGGAGAACCAAATTGTTTGGTTCAAATTATAAAATAAACCGAGCGCGGTTTGTTTTATAAAATTATGGATAAAGAAATTTATATAAAGAAATTTATATAAACGGATTTATTTTTCATGGAAATTAAAATGAACCATGGATTGGTTTATTTTATTTTATAAAATCAATAATAGATTGATTTACCATGATAAAGAAATTTATATAAAGAAATTTATATAAAGTAATTTCTTTCCATAATAAAGGGGAGACATGGTTGTTTTTATTATAAATTAAATTATGATAAAAACTTGGCATGATGGAATAATTCATAGAAAAATTTATATGATAAATTTCTTATGAAAATTTATTCCATAAAAAGGAGACTTGGCGGTTGAGAGGCTACTATATAAAGGAACCAAGCAAGGCTTGATTCTAATCCAAGAGATCTAGAAATAAGCTCTCTCTCTCTCTCCTTCTCTCCCTCTCCCTCTTCTAGTGTCGCCGGCCCTAGAAGCCCTCCCCTTTGTTGCCGTGAGCTCCCACCACCAAGAAGCTGCCGAAGAAGAAGAAGAAGCGGGCGCAACTCCTTCCTTCCTCTCGGAATTTTGATTCCGTTCTTCGTTTGGTGGTTAGTCTTTCCATCTCTCTCTTGGTATTCTTGTCGTGCCTTTGGAGAATCTAGTAGTTCTTGTCGGCACGAAACTCGTGGCTTTGTGAAGTCATCCCGAAGAAAACTCGGCATGGACGCGAATAGAGGCGGAGCTTCCAAGGGATGCTACAGTTGGATCTCGTCTCTTTCTTCGAGTTACGCGAGGTATTAAGTAAATTAGTTTACTTTCTGCAAAATTTTAAATATATGATCATGTCTACAAAACATACGGTTGCATGCTAGATGTGTGGTTAAAATAATTTGAGAAATTATTTATGCTAAACCTTCCGCCGCACGTAATTAATTTTAAAATTACGAACCCGCATCCATGTCAACATGCACCCGGTCCCAACACAATGAACACACAGAAAGAAACACTTCACCGAGCTCACCCAACACAACTCTCACGCAAGAGCTCCCTGCTCTTCGTGTCTGCTTGTTGATGGACTTGCCAAGCTCTCATCTGATTCAAGGTGCTCAAGTTGCAGATCCAACTGATCACTCAAAGTGTATGCAAGAGTCGCTTGAAGATTCAGAGTTGTTGCCAAAGAGATGGCGAAGTTGTTCCTCAAGCTTCTTTACTACCAGCTCTTAAGTCTCTGCCCGAAACCCAGGTCGTAGGCGCGCCTCTGCAGCTCCCAGCTGATCATCTGCAACATCCCCAGCTACACTGACCTCTCCTGGACTCCCTGAACTCTCTTCAGTCGAGCCCCAGTCAGCTTCTCAACCGTTGCCAGTAACGCCAGACGTCCGTTGAAATTTGAGAAGAGGAAAACGTCCAAACCTGCTCAAAAGATAGTCCCCAGTTGACTCTCCTCCATTGTTTGAATCCTCCCTGTATCACCTGCACACTTAGAAGATACTTAGCAAATGAAATCAAATGGGAATTAGTAAGTAGTAGAGAAAATACTGAGCAAACAGAAGTGATCAGAAGTCTGACAACGGATTTGAATTAAAGTTGTCAGCTACTGATCGGTCCGGAGACCGATCAGAGAGGACCCTGATCTGTCACCAGACCGATTAGGGAAAGCCCTGAACGATCAGGCTCCAGCCTGATCAGTCCACAGTGAGAAACTGAGATCGCGGACTAATCTGTGATCTGTCACACTGACTGATCACAGCTCAGGGATCAGTCACCAGACCGATCCTCAATTTGTTGGGTTTCCTCCAGCTTCCACCAGCCACAAAGCCCTGATCGGTCACCTGATCGATCAGGTTGTGCCCTGATCGGTCTGGTGACCGATCAGGCCAATCCTTGACTGATCAGGGACATCCCTGATCGGTCAGGATGAGGAATTCTACGACAATTTGATCGGTCAGATTGACCGATCAAATTTCCTCACAGAAACTTGTGAACCCAATTGAAACCTCTCTGATCGTTCACCAGAACAATCAGAAACTTAGTATAATCCTTCTGTTCTCTCCCTGATCGTTCACCAGAACGATCAGTCGAACAGAAGCATTTGGCTCTCCCTCTGATCATTCACCAGAATGATCAGACTTCTCTGGATCGGTCACCAGACCGATCCACAACAGGAGTTCGTGCCAACTCCATGATCGGTCTCCAGATCGATCCAGCTTCGACCAAATCAGCCCTAAGTCCAGAGAACAACCTCCCTAGCCTTCTCTGACTCATTCTGGTGCCAGAGAACGAGCTCACGTGCCCTCTCCGACCAGTACACGCAATGCTCAGTCTCCCGGACCAAGACTTCGTGCCCAGCTTCACTCACCGGGACTTCATTCAACCTAGCTTCACTCGCTAGGACCTGGCTTCACTCACCAGGGTTTCGGTCACCTAGCTTCACTCGCTAGGACTCGGCTTCACTCACCGGGATTTCAGTCACCTGGCTTCACTCACCAGGACTCGGCTTCACTCACCGGGGTTTCGTTCATCTGGCTTTACTCACCAGGGTTTCGTTCACCTAGCTTCACTCACCAGGACCCGGCTTCACTCACCGGGGTATCAATCACCTGGCTTCACTCACCAGGACCCGGCTTCACTCACCGGGGTTTCAATCACCTGACTTCACTCACCAGGACCCGGCTTCACTCACCGGGGTTTCCGTAACCCGGCTTCACTCACCGAGAGTTATGCCCAGTCCCCGACCAGGACTTAAACCAGACTCATCTTATTAACCTAAACTCAAATCGGTGTCAACACCAAAATAACAATCAGGGTCAGACTGCATCTGTAGGACCGGTGCCGTCGATAGAGGGGGGGTGAATATCGACCGTGAATTCCTTTGTAAGGAAATCGTAGACTTTCGAATCTTCGTTCTAGACTCAGAGCGTTAGTGTAGCGGAAAATAAACAGAACGAAGAAAACAACAACCAACACAGATTGCACGCGGAATTTTTTCTTGGTTCCCGACCCCCCAAGGTCAGTACATCCAAGGCCTATGCACGGGAACGCCCGTCCACTATTGGTCTCCTTCCCGGACTTTCCGGAGGTGGAGAAACCCGACTTACAGTGCAAGATTACAATCAAAAGATAAATAAATTGAATGCGGAACAATAAAATCAAATCGAACAAACAAGATCTGAAACTCGGTCGATCTGGACCTCTGAAGTGCCGCGCACTTCCTCCTGGAGCCACCCAGTCGTAGAGCCTCGTCTTTAGCGCGTTGTCGTCAGTCAGAATGATCAGAATGGCTTACAGCAGTTGTGTTTGAAGCAGAGGGGTCGAAGCCCCTTTTATAGCACTCCTGGGGGCGCCCTGGACGTCGGGGGCACCCCGAAAAACTCGGTCAAACCTTATCCCCGCGTCGACCTCGCCGCATGATAAAACCTTTGACCAGGGTGCCCCGGACCTCCCGGGCGCCCTCATGAAGGCTTATCTGTGTTTCGGACTCGAAACAGCAAATACAGCTTTGAACCCGGGCGCCCCGGACCTCCCGGGCACCCCGCTTGAGGCCTATTCTGCTTACCACACAACACTTGCTTTTTCCTTCTTTATCTTGGGCGCCCCCACTAATGGGGGCGCCCTCACTGATGGGGGCGCCCTCCTTCAAAGCCTCCAGCCCTTGTTTTATTTTGCCTGCTTTGTCTTCCAATCTTGGTACCTGCAAGATACACAAACACAAAGTATATATAATATTAGCCTTAAGGACTTGGTTCGGACATCAAATTTCCACGAAACCCTAGGTCGAACCGACGCAAGTTCTCACCCCCCGAGAACATGCCTTCCACCTACTCCTTTCAGGAGCCGGTTGCCACCCAGTCCTTCGGGTGGACTTTTGCTTAGCCTCCGATACTTCCGGACCTCGAGACGCCCAAACCCTGACCCGTCTCTACTCCTGTCCTTAGTCATCGCTCAGCTAAGTTGCTCAGTCTCTCGGACCAAGACTTCGTGCCCAAACCCTAAGTCTAGGACTTCGATGCCCAACCCTTGCCAGGACTTAGTGCCAAATTCCCCGAACCAGGTCTTCGGTGCCCAACCCTCGGCCATGTCTTCTTGCCCATTCCTCGACCAGGAATTAGTGCCCACCTTCCGAGCAGGTCTTCGGTACCCAGCCTTTTGCCAGGACTTAGTGCCCAATCCTCGATCAGGACTTAGTGCCCAATTCCCTGAACCAGGACTTATTGCCTAGGTTTACTAGGACTTCCTTCCACTTTGGTTACTCCTCTCTTAACTCCCCTTTGTCTATTCAATGTATCACTGACTTAAGTAAATTGTCAAACATTAAAACACTTAGAGGAGAACATCATTGATGCAACTTGCACCAACAATCTCCCCCTTTTTGATGTTTGACAATAACTTAAGTTAGATTGGTTGAAGGGGCTAACTTACTCTCCTTGGGATCAAACTAAAAAATGATCTTAGTTTTGAAAATATATTTTTGATCCTCTGAAAAAAATAAGAAAAAATTTCTAACTTTCACTTCCTCCCATTTTGAAAGACATTTTGATTAATTGATCCTTTGGTAAGAGGGAAAGAAAAAATTATTTCTAACTTAAGCGCATCTCTCCCCCTTTGTCATACATCAAAAAAAAATTACCAGAAACACTTGCGCCAACAATGAGAATATTTGGTTCTTTTTTGAAAATACTTAGTATAAATTTTTGAAGGCATAGCATAAAACTAAGTATTTACGTATTTTGATCTTAGAAAACTTAAACAATATTGCATTTTTTTTTGAAAAAATACCATATTTTTGAAAGCATACTGTGAGTTTTGAAAAGGTGCAAGTACTTGACAGATATGCTGCATTTTTGAAAGATATTTTGAAAACTATATGTTTTTCAAAAAATATTATACATATTTTGCAAGTACTAACTATTTTTGAAAAAGATGAGACTTTGAAAAATATAAGTAATTTTTGAAAAGTATTATGCATTTTGAAAATACAATATTTTACTTGACTAAGTTTCTTTTCCAGTCTGACACAATCGTAAGAAACCATATTAACTACAAGGACATTTTCCTAAGTGTCCTGGAAATTTTTCAGATTCAAGTAAATATAAAAATAATTTCATAAGTCACACAAATTCTGAAAAATAGGATGTAAGTACATTTTGAAAAATGTATGAATTTTTGAAGTCATAATACTTGACTTGGTTTATCTTCCAGTTTGACACAATCATAGGAAACCTTGTTGACTACAAGGACATTTTCCTAAGTGTCCTGGAAGATTTTCCAAACTCAAGATAATCACACATTTTTGTTCAAATTGATCAAAACCAGATGAATTTTTGAAAATACTGGTGTTTTTAAGGAAAAGAAATGTTAGTATTTTGAAAGAATACTTATGTTTTTAGCAAGATTTTGAAGATATAGTTCAAGAAAACATGTTATTAAATAATTCTTTTAATTTGACCTCCCCCTAAACTTGACTCAGTCCTGGGAAGCTTGTTGACCACAAGTATTCTTCCTCTGAGTCTTAAGATTTGATTCAGATCAAAAGAATAATCTAATAATTTTCCAAATAATTTAAAACTTGTCAGAAGGTTGACTCAGACTCCCCCTAAATCTAACACATCCTAGGAGTCCTTTTAGATCATGAAGTGGACCTTCCTCTGTGTCTTTAGGGTTTATCAAAATCAAATGAAAACATATGTGAAGAAGATAGATTTTGAAACCACAATTTGGAAAGAAGATAATTTTTAAAGTATAATCCTTTTTGTGATAGAAACTAAGGCGCAGTTTTCGAAAAGTCTTTTTTTTAAAAAAAATTTAAAAAGAGTGAAAACACTCCCCCTGTACCCAATATCGTTTGACTCTATCTAAGTGCCTTAAGGAACTTTAGTGTTGTCCTAAGAGGCTTGTATCTAATTGAGTGAGTCAAACAATTTTTGAAAAGATATATACTTTTGAAAAATGTATAATATGTATAATCAATCAGACAAACATGAATTCCATAAAAATATTATTATGTTGAAGCACTATTTTGAAAATATATTTTTAGAAAAATATTCTAACAATTTTGAAAAATATTTTTCAATTCATTAGTCCTTAACATCCCACCCATTTTAGATGTATCAATGCAACAAGCATGGTTGCCTTATAGGTGTATTGTGAGATGCTTGAATCATTTTTCTTAATTTATTATTAACTCTAAGATTTAATTGAAGCTTGTGTTAGATTTGAATTTGACAAGAAGTAACTTGAATTTGAGTTTCAAAAATTGACTTCCAGGTCTTGACGAGACACTAGGCCTTCTTTGGTCGTAGCCTTATTGGATCATCAACCATTTCCTTGACAAAACCTTTTAATGAAATTTCATTTTCAAAATTACTTTTTGAAAATTCTGGTCTAACTAGTTTGGGTCTTGGATCGGTAGCTTCGGCTAGTTTCACCAGTCTAAAGAGACCAAGTAGTGTATACTTGACCTTATTAAAAGAGGCTTCCCTAACGTACTATCATCTCACCGCCACCCAATACTAGGTTGATCAAGTTTCAATTATTCTTTTTTCTATAGCCGTTCTAATATATGCATAAAATTTAAATATGAATGACATGTCATATATTTAAAAAAAGTAGCAAATGCATGACATGACAATTATGCATGAGTCAAACAAGTCCAAAGCATTTTAATTACGTTTCTAAAGATGTATCAAATTCCCGATTTGATACATGTCGTGTGAACCCGCGAATATGTCAACCCACTTTGACATATTTAATTTTATTAAATTTTAATTGTTATAGTTTGGGTAAAAATTTATTTTAGTTCAAGTTTAATTTATTTAAAGATTAATTGGAGAATATATTGATTAAGGACTAATTAATTAAGAATTAATTGAATTTGAATTAATTAAGATTAAGTTATTAATTGAATTAATTTAAACTTAAAGTAAGTAAGATCTAACTAATATGAGTTAATTAAGATTTAATTTAAATTAATTTTAAGTTCGAATTAATCAAGATTTAATTGAATTAATTTAATCTAATTTAACTAGGGTTAATTTGAATTTATTAAGATTTAATTTGAATTTGATTTGAATTTAATTTAATTAAGATTTGAATTTAATTTGAATTTAATTTAATTTAATTAAGTTTTGAATTTAATTAGAATTTAATTTGAGTTTAATTTAATTAAATCTATTTTAATTTGGATTTAATTTGAGTTTAATGTAATTAGAATTTAATTTAATTTGAATTTAATTTAATTTGAAATTAATTTAAGTTGAATTTGATGTTAAAATAGTTTGAATTTAAATAGAATTTAATTTAATTTGAAATTAATGTAAGTTGAATTTGATGTTAAAATAGTTTCAATTTAATTTGAATTTAATTTAATTTGAATTTAATTTATTTAAATTTAAATTAGTTTGAATTTAATTTAATTTGAATTTAATTTAATTTGAATTTAATTAAATTTGAATTTAAATTAATTTGAATTAAATTAATTTGAATTTAATTTAATTTGAATTTAAATTAATTTGAATTAAATTAATTTGAATTTAATTTAATTTTAATTTAAATTAATTTGATTTGAATTTAATTTAATTTGCATTTAATTTAATTTGAATTTAATTTAATTTGAATTTAATTTGAATTTAATTTAATTTGAATTTAATTTAATTTGAATTTAATTTAATTTGAATTTAATTTAAGTTGAATTTAATTTAATTTGAATTTAATTTAAGTTGAATTTAATTTAAATTTAATTTAAGTTGAATTTAATTTGAATTTAATTTAAGTTGAATTTAATTTGAATTTAATTTAATTTGAATTTAATTTAATTTGAATTTAATTTAAGTTGAATTTAATATGAATTTAATTTAATTTGAATTTAATTTAATTTGAATTTTAATTAATTTGAATTTAATTTAATTTGAATTTAATTTTATTTGAATTTAATTTAAGTTGAATTTAATTTAATTTGAATTTAATTTTATTTTAATTTAAGTTGCATTTAATTTGAATTTAATTTAAGTTGATTTTTATTTGAATTTAATTTAATTTGAATTTAATTTAATTTGAATTTTATTCAATTTGAATTTAATTTGATTTTAATTTAAGTTGAATTTAATTTGTATTTAATTTAATTTGAATTTAGTTTAATTTGAATTTAATTTAAGTTGAATTTAATTTAAGTTGAATTTAATTTAAGTTGAATTTAATTTGAATTTAATTTAATTTGAATTTAATTTAATTTGAATTTTATTTATTTTGAATTTATATTAATTTGAATTTAAATTAATTTGAATTTGAATAATTAATATTTAATTAATTTGAATTTGAATATTATTATTTAATTAATTTGAATTTGAATAAATATGATTTAATTAATTTGAATTTGAATAAATAAGATTTAATTAACTAATAGTTGTGGATTTAGGTTCAGCATTTTCATTATTTCAAAAATTTCTGACTCATCCTTATTTTTCTTTTCAAGTTTCTCTAGTAATTCTGATTTATTTGAACCTTTGTAATTTTTATTAACCATGACCTTTATCTTAGACAATTCTATCTCCTCCTCATGATTAGATCTTTCAATATCCTGTGGAGTAAAATGGATCACTAGTTAGTTTTTCAGGATTATCTAATGGAATGATTAAATTATTATCAAAAGAGATATCATCTCCACTATCCTCAGAATTATCCTTAGAATCCTCAGAATTATCCTTATGATCCTCAGAATTATCTTTATTATCCTCAGGAATATTAACAAAATCATTTTTATCCTCAGAAATAATATTTTCAGAATTAATTTCTGGATTATCCTTAGGATTTTCAAATTTAAATTCGGATTTATCCTTAGGATTTTTGAATTCAGATTTATCCTTAGGATTAATTTTATCTGAATTAGAATTATCAGAATTAACATTATTAGAATTAAAGTTATAGAATTAAGTTTAAAATTATCAGAAATAAAATTATTAGGATTAACATTATCAGAATTAAAGTTATGATAATTTATTTTAGAAATTACTGAATTAATGTTCTGAATTAAATAATTAATTTCAGATATTTTAGTCATATCTGCATTTTCTAATTTGTCGTGCAAGATATTAATTTTACTATGCAGAAAATATAATTTATCAGAAAAATTAACTGAATTATCTAAAGACAGTGCAGGAATTTTGAAACTTTTCGGAACATAAATTTTACATACCTTTGTCGGACATTTGTTCTTGTAGTGTCCGTATTTTCCACACTTGAAGCATTGTACGTGATCTTTGTTTTTCCGGACTCCTGGCGCTGGTGTCTCCTTTGCCGCCGGTGGTGTAGATCGAGTCTTACGAGTAGAGCACTGACTTTTATAGTGCCCTCTCTCTATGCACTTAAAACACGTAATATGAAATTTAAAAATAGACATTTTAACTAAAATATACCTAATTCACCCCTGGACTCTCCCTCAACTCCTGGCGTCGTTGCTCCGTCGGCGGTTAGTCCGGTGAAGAGCGGCTCTGCTCTGATACCACTTGTAGGACCGGTGTCGTCGATAGAGGGGGGGTGAATATCGACCGTGAAAACCTTCGTAAGGAAATCGTAGACTTTTGAATCTTCGTTCTAGACTCAGAGCGTTAGTGCAGCGAAAAATAAACAGAACGAAGAAAACAACAACCAACACAGATTGCACGCGAGATTTTTTACTTGGTTCCTGACCCCCCAGGGTCAGTGCATCCAAGGCCTATGCACGGGAACGCCCGTCCACTATTGGTCTTCTTCCCGGACTTTCCGGAGGCGGAGAAACCCGACTTACAGTGCAAGATTACAATCAAAAGATAAATAAATTGAATGCGGAACAATAAAATCAAACCGAAGAAATAAGATCTGAAACTCGGTCGATCTGGACCTCCGAAGTGTCGTGCACTTCCTCCTGGAGCCTCCCGGTCGTAGAGCCTCGTCTTTAGCGCGTTGTCGTCGGTCAGAATGATCAGAATGGCTTACAACAGTTGTGTTTGAAGCAGAGGGGTCGAAGCCCCTTTTATAGCACTCCTGGGGGCGCCCCGATAAACTCGGTCAAACCTTATCCCCGCGTCGTCCTCGCCGCAGCTGATAAAACCTTTAACCAGGGCTCCCCGGACCTCCCGGGCGCCCTCATGAAGGCTTATCTGTGTTTCGGACTTGAAACAGCAAATACAACTTTGAACCCGGGCGCCCCGGACCTCCCGGGCGCCCCGCTTGAGGCCTATTCTGCTTACCACACAACACTTGCTTTTTCCTTCTTTATCTTGGGCGCCCCCACTGATGGGGGCGCCCTCACTGATGGGGGCGCCCTCCTTCAAAGCCTCCAGCCCTTGTTTTTTTTGCCTGCTTTGTCTTCCAATCTTGGTACCTGCAAGATACACAAACACAAAGCATATATAATATTAGCCTTAATGACTTGGTTCGGACTTCGAATATCCATGAAACCCTAGGTCGAACCGACGCAAGTTCTCACCCCCCGAGAACGCGCCTTCCACCTACTCCTTTCAGGAGTCGGTTGCCACCCAGTCCTTCGGGTGGACTTTTGCTTAGCCTCCTATACTTCCAGACCTCGAGACGCCCAAACCCTGACCCGTCTCTACTCCTGTCCTTAGTCATCGCTCAGCTAAGTTGCTCAGTCCCTCGGACCAAGACTTCGTGCCCAAACCCTAAGTCCAGGACTTCGGTGCCGAACCCTTGCCAGGACTTAGTGCCCAATTCCCCGAACCAGGTCTTCGGTGCCCAACCCTCGGCCAGGTCTTCTTGCCCAGTCCTCGACCAGGACTTAGTGCCCACCTTCCGAGCAGGTCTTCGGTGCCCAGCCTTTTTCCAGGACTTAGTGCCCAATCCTCGATCAGGACTTAGTGCCCAATTCCCTGAACCAGGACTTATTGTCTAGGTTTACTAGGACTTCCTTCCACTTTGGTTACTCCTCTCTTAACTCCCCTTTGTCTGTTCAATGTGTCACTGACTTAAGTAAATTGTCAAACATTAAAACACTTAGAGGAGAACATCATTGATGCAACTTGCACCAACAACATCAACACTTTTATAGTTAACAAAGGATATGAACAAAATGAGGATGGTTTAGAATAGTTTTCAATTACAAAAGATTAAATAACAACTGTCAAGAAGACGGTTATAAAATACCTAACACAGATCATCGTCTTAATAAAATACAAGACTCAAAATGATTTTCAAAGTTTGACATGAAATTAGGATTTTGGAAAGTTAAAATGCACTCACAATCAATAGAATAGACGGTCATTCATGTCTTGAAGGACATTTTGAATAACTCGTCATGCCATTTTGACTAAAAGTAGCACCATATATCTTTCAGCGAAAAATGAATAACATTTTTAGGGACTTCTCTAAATTCACATGTGTCTATATTGATGGTATTTTAGTATTATCTAAAATAAAAGAATACTATACACATCTACATTTAGTGTTTAACCTGTTTGAGAAACACAGATTAATAGTTTCTCGAAGTAAAATGACGCTAGCAATGAAACACATAGAATTTCTGAGAGTAGAAATTGGACAAGGAAAAATTACTCTCAAACTACATATTACTTCTAAATTATTTACGTTCCCTGATAAAATAGAAGATACCAAAACCCTTAGAGCTTTTCTCGAATTACTTAATTAGCTAGACACTTCCTTAAGACATAGGAAAAGTGAGCGAACTATTATATAACAAACCTCACTTACAGGACTGAAATACTTTAACCAACAAGATATTGAGTTAGTCAAACAAATCAAAAAAATAACAAATCAAAAAAATGATTAAACATATCCCAATTCTAAACCTTCCCCTTGATTCTGATTACCTATTTATAGAAACAGACAGATATGAAACTAGATATGGAGGTGTTTTATTTAGAAATCACATGAAATATGAACCCAAATCGGCAGAAGCCTTATGTAATATGCTTCTAAAAAATACAAAGAAAAAGGTTATTTAACTTTCTTAGATTATGAAATCCTAGCAGTATCTATTGCCCTAATGCTTTCATGTTATTCATTTGTAACAAATAAGAGATTACTATTACAACATACTGTGAAGCTATTGTAAAATATAACAACAAACTAAAGGAGTATGAAAAGGACTTAGCATAAAAAGATGACTAAAATTCATAGACACAATCATAAATAAAGGACTAAAAATAGGAACACATCAAGGGAATAAATAATTTCCTAGCTGATACTTTATCAAAACTTTTACAATAAACTTTTCAATGCTACAAGAATGGATAGAAAAAAAAAGTAAGAACTTTTGCCATGAAAACTATTAGATTAGCAAATAAGAATTATAACAATTTACAAGACTTGAAGAACAGTTCCACTTCTCTTCAAGAGACAAACTTGATAATATCCAAAATTGTCTACTTGACAACATTTGGAATATTCCTATTATACCAAGAAATTCCAACTATAAGATAGCCATCATAACTGTCCTTTCAAATTACTTTCTCACAACAATACAAAAACCAACAGGCCAAAAATTCTCTTGCTGCGTAGTCTTTTTCAAAACACAAATCGGAGTCTACTATAACTGGGATGAAGTCAAAATAGCAATATAAGATTGTGAAACACCATCTCACAAAAGATTTTACTCTCTTGGTGAAGCTTTTGTTGGGAACGAGATGGCTATAGAGGGGGGGTGAATATAGACAATCACTTAACCCTTGGAAACTTATCATGATTTCTGCAACTCAAATATCAGTAGCACAGCGGAAAGAGTGGAAAATAGAGTATGCAGAAAAACGAAACGAAAGCAAAACAAACACAACTAGCAAGATCGCTAACAAGGAGGGTTTACAAGGTTCGGGGATAACTTGCCCCTACTCCTTGGCGTGCCCGTGAGGTGGGCAATCCCTTGATCGTCGGCAGATCAAGTCCCGGTTAACACCGGATATGAAGCAACCTCCTTCTCGGTGGAGAAACCTCTCCACAGCGTGTTTCAAACAATGATATATAATGAGCACAATGAAACAACAACAAGAAGGATCTTACTCAAACACTTAGCGAGGACAAAACACAGCAAGCTTCCCTGAGCTCCACCCAGTGGCGATCTCACGCAGACCCCTGTCTGCTTCGTGTCTTCCCACTGTCGGACTCCAAGCTTCTTGTTTTCTCCTTCAAGCGCTCAAGTATGATGATTGCTCCTCAATAGCTTGCTTAGAATGGTTGAAGAACTCAAGAACAGCAAGCTTCTAGCACAGGAACTCAAGAGCACGAAAAACTTGAACAAGTATGAACTGTAAGTCATGCTAAACTCAACTCTCGCGTTCCTTTTTGTTTCTCCGCCAAGCGACAAGTGACAACATCTCTGTAGCTCCCAGCTACTCATCTGCCAACGCCAGCCTCTACTGAGCTATCTCTGGACTCACTGAGCTCCTCAGTCGAGCTCCAGTCTCAGCTCCAGTCTGCAGCTCGCCGTTGCAACCTGAGATGGGAAAAGGGACAAACCTGCTCCAAGGAAAGCGCGCTTTGACTTCTCCTTGAGTGTTTGAATCCTCCCCTGTCACCTGAAACTCAATCAGAGCATTAGAGCAGAAGATCACGCAGCATATCACATATCAGAAACATACATCAGCAAATCCGATACGATCAGACACTCTGACCGCGTCTGACAGTGAAATTTGAATTAAAGTGATCGGTCACCGGAACCCGATCCAGGGTGTGTGGATCGGTCACCAGACCGATCCACTGCTTTGCTGGATTCCCATCTCGCCGCTATA
>JAGFNQ010001658.1:115753-155521 GCA_024364735.1 Boesenbergia rotunda
AAGTGTGCAGGTAACTCAGGGCTTACTCAGGGAGAGTCAACTGAGGTATTTTGCTACGACAGTTTGGACGTTTCCCGTTTGCAGGAAACAACGGCTTCTGGAGCGAGCTGCAACGGCTGAGAAGCTGATGACCTGGGGCTCAGCTGGAGAGAGTTCAGTGAGTCCAAAGAAGGTCAGGGATAGCTGGGCTGTTGCAAGTGAGAAGCTGGCAAGCTCCAGAGGAGCGTCTGTGACCTGGCAATGCTAGCGATGCAAAGCAGGTTAAGCCATGAAGTGGAGAAGGAACGGCAACACTTGATCATCTCTTCCAGTAACAAGCTGCTTCTCCATCTCTGGGGTAGCATTCTGATCCTTGAAGCAACTCTTGCATACACTTGAGCAATTGGCAACCTGAGCACTTGGAAGAGACAGAGAGCTCGGCGAGTCCATCAGCAAGACACGAAGAGTAGGGAGTTCTTGCATGAGATCTGTGCTGAATGGAGCTTGGTGAGGAGCTCTCTTGTGCCATTTCTGTCCTAAGTGCTCTGTAAGCTCCTTATTGTTTCATTGTGCTTAATTTCATATACACTGATTGAAACGCTGTGGAGAGGTTACTCCATCGAGAAGGAGATTGCATTCTATCCAGATTTTCCGGGGCTTGATCTGCTGACGATCAAGGGATCGCCCACCTTACGGGCACGCCAAGGAGTAGGAGCAAGTTATCCCCGAACCTTGTAGATCCTCTTTGTTAGCGTTTTGTGCTTGTGCTTAGTTTAGGGTTTAGTTTATGCATTTCTCTATTTTTGTATTGCTTCCGCTGTGCTGCGACTAACCCTAAGTGCAGTGTTTTAAAAGTGAAAGAAATTTGTGTCTGGCTACATTCACCCCCCCTTTCTAGCCATCCAAGCACCAACAATTACTACTGAGCCTGAAAAACCATCTTTTTCAGGCTTGGTTCATAGGCCTAACTACTTAACTTTAGCCCATCTTAAAGCAAGAGACACAGAAATTGCAAAACAAAGGGCTTCTAAAGAAATACTTTTGAGTTTTCCAAATATAATTCAAGAGAACATTTTCATATATGTCTGAAGCCTAGTAGAGAAATCTACCTTTTAGACTTTCCTTGACTTATGTGATGCACTCAAAGAATTCCAAAAAAAAACCTCCCATAGGGATGACAATCATCTATGAAGCTGAGTTCAATTATAAGCTAAAATGTCAAAAGCTTACCAATGCTTGTGCTGACTCATAGAAATATGATTGGCAATTCGAACTACTTTACTCCTTCCTTCAAGCTAACATTAACCTTAAGATATACATTCCACAAATAGTTAAACGATGAATTATCACTCCATTAACACTAATGGACTATGAACTTATACACAAACTATGTGTACATGATATAGATTCAATAAAAGACTTTCCAAAGAAATTAGTGGACATTATATCCCTAGCTCTAGAAGAAGAAGAAACCTATAAAAGACTTTTCAAAGAAACTAAGAGACAAAATAGCCCTAGCTCTAGAAGAAGAAGAAACCTTTGTCATTTGTATATTTGACAGTTCTCTCCCAGAATAGATAAATTTGAGAATCGAACCAGCTTGGCATTCGATCAAAATAAATATTCATGAACTCAATAGACTTCAATTAGAACTTGAAGACTATCCCTGTGACACTAAATATTGAGTGGGATGTAATCCCAATAATAGCATATCAGCTTAAGCATAAGCGAGCTTCAATCCAAGGAAGCAAGTGGTTGTGGGATAGAATAGATGATCCAAACAACTACATATTAGTTGGAGAAACTTATACAGAAAAAATCTACTGGCCATGAGACATGGGCACTCGATTTTTTTTCCTTTTACTTTTACTACTCAACGTACCGCTCTCTTTCAACATTATCAGAAAAAGTCAGAATGACTGTGAATAAGATATTGGCAAGCTCAACCTTATCCGCTCGAGCCTACGGAGCAATGCTAAATAGAGCCACCAACTCCACTTCGGCTACCAGCTCTAGATCCTTGTCATTAGTCTCAATCGGTGAACAAAACCTAGATAACACGATGGATCCATAACAAACAAAAAGACAGACGTCAGCCATGATGTTCGTCTACTTACTACATTTAGTGGAACATCCACTCCTTTTATCTCTACTACTCTCAGCCCTCTCTTTTTCTCTCCACTAGTGACAACTCACCTCCACTACTCTCAACCCTCTCTTTTGCTCTCCGCTAGTCATAACTCACCTCTATTACTCTCAGCCTCTCCTTTATTCTCTAGTGTCTCTTAACCCTCTTTTCTTCTCCATGAAGCAAGCTCTCTCTATAAAAGCCCTCTTTCCATCTCAAGAAGACATATAGAGATGGAAGTGCTAGCTGTAACGACCCGACCCATTTGGCGACCCCTTTTATTTTTCTGTGGGTTGTCGATCGTCGACCGTGTCGTTACTCACTAGGACTTCCCACCCCTGGCCAGTGGATTTTTGCCTTCCCTAGGATTTGAACTCTAGAACTCTAAGCTTAAGTACTAGAGTTTAAGAATCCTGGTAACCAATTATGGCTCAATTGGTTACCAGGATTCATAAACTCTAGTACTTAAGCTTGGAGGTCTAGAGTTCGAATCCTAGGGAAGGCAAAAATTCACTGGTCAGGGGTGGGAAGTCCTAGTGAGTAACGGCACGGTCGACGACCCACAGAAAAATAAAAGGGGTCGCCAAATGGGCGGCCAAATGGGTCAGGCCGTTACAATAAAAAGGCGCCTTTTTATTGTAACAACCCGGCCCATTCGGCGGCCCATTTGGCGACCCCTTCATTTTTCTATGGGTCGTCGACCGTGCCGTTACTCACTAGGTCTTCCCACCCCTGGCCAGTGGATTTTTGCCTTCCCCAAGATTTGAACCCTAGACCTCCAAGCTTAAGTACTAGTAAACTCTAGTACTTAAGCTTGGAGGTCTAGGGATCGAATCCTGAGGAAGGAAAAAATCCACTGGCCAGGGGTGGGAAGCCCTAGTGAGTAACGACACGGTCGACGATCGATGACCCACAGAAAAATAAAGGGGTCGCCAAATAGGTCAGGTCGTTACAATAAAAAGGTCTGTGGGTCGTCAACCGTCGATCGTGTCGTTACTCACTAGGACTTCCCACCCCTGGCCAATGGATTTTTGCCTTCCCCGGGATTCGAACTCTAGACCTCCAAGCTTAAGTACTAGAGTTTATGAATCTTGGTAACCAATTGAGCTCCTGTCATTACTCACTAGGACTTCCCACCCCTGGCCAGTGGATTTTTGCCTTCCACAGGATTTGAACTCTAGACCTTCAAGCTTAAGTACTAGAGTTTATGAATCCTGGTAACCAATTGAGTCTAGATCAATTGGTTACCAGGATTCATAAACTCTAGTACTTAAGCTTGGAGGTCTAGAGTTCGAATCTTGGGGAAGTCAAAAATCCACTAGCTAGGGGTGGGAACTCCTAGTGAGTAACGGCATGGTCGACGGTTAATGACCCACAGAAAAATAAAGGGGTCGACAAATGGGCTGCCAAATGGGTTGGGTCGTTACACTAGCATTCAAGTCTTTCAGTAAACAAGTATTTGTAAGTATCCTGGGTAAATTTTGATGTGATCAACAGAGTCAAGTTAGGTCCTGTTGGTATCTCATCCCTGTGTCTAAGTGTGCAGGAATTTAGGAGCACAAGAAGTAGAGCGGTAAACGTAACGGATGAGAAGGATGACATGGGAAGGGAGTCGACAGGCTCGGTGCATCCGAGGGATGCAAAGGTCTGTAGAAAAGTACACTAGTGGAGCGAGAAGGACGCCCGCGACATCTAAGGGACGAGAAGCCTGAAGGAAGGATGCTCGAGGAAAAGGCCGGAGAAGGGTTCGGGTAAGCCTAACTCTAGAAGGCCCGAGATCACCCAGAAGCCCGACACTAGAAGACTGGTCAATGGGATGTTGACCAGCCAACTTGGCCGCCCTCATTGACTCGGGTGCTCGTGTTCTCGGGCGTCCTAAACATCTTAAGCGCTTGTGTGACTATAGTTTATCCAGAAAATAGTCGTTCCGTGGCTAGTGCGACGTGGATAATGATTAACCATGTGTCAGGCGCTTATATGCTCTCGGGTGCCTAAGAAGTGCCACGTCAACACTTCGATATAATTTCACAGTGGCTATAAATAGATCCCTGAACTCAATTCTTTCGATTAAATTCGAACTGTAAACGAATTTCTATTGTTCTTCATTTTCTTTTTGAGTTCTAGTCTGTGTAAGAGGCTTCTCCGCTCCAAGGAGTTTTGATCTGGAGTTTGACCTTATTATTGCCTTGGAGTAGCAACCACTTTGGTTGCAACCAAATAAATCATTCTAAGTTGCGCTTCTACTTCATGGATCTCGAGTCCTCCAGAGTTGTGAGAGCGACAGATTTGAGTTGGCTACCGATATATGTCTCATCTCAGTGGTTGGTAGACAGGTTGATGGACGCATAAGCTCATGGAGCTACAGGTTGTGACTCTATGATGTTTGATGGCTTTGGAGGAGAGCTTGTTTTGAGAGCAGGGTTGACAGTGGGGAGTCTTATTGTGGATGGTATACACGATGGTAGGCATACATGTATTTTATGTTGGGTATGGCTTGGCAGTTTCCAAGACAACCACGTGGTTGTATCTGAGAGACCTCTCTATGACTACGGATTAAAAATTTAATCCGAATAGAGACCCGTCCCTCTAACGACCGACTCGTCATCGTGTTAATTAATCCAAGTTACAACTTGGTCAAAACCGAGGTTAAGGCCTTGTAACTTTCCGGATTAATTAACCGCAGAAAAGACGACAATTTAGATCGCCGATTTTTGTATTTATCTTCGGGGTCCAGTTAATTAATTATTATCTATGATTTCAAATCAAAATAATAAACTAACGTACATGAAATGACGAGACAAAGCAACAATGCACAAATAATACGTAGTAAGAGTAAAATGGAACTCGGGAGAGTTATACCTCGCCGTTTACCTCGCCGTTTACCTCGTAGTCTTCTACCTTATGACCCTCCCCTCCTGGACGTCGTGTGGGCGACGATCTACCAAGATGTGGAGTCTCCGAAAGGCCTTGAATCAATCTCACTTCTCCAAGCTCCTTCCCACCAACACAACCCCTAGCCACCTAGGATTGCTTGCGCCGGCCACCACCACTTGCACCTTCCCTTTTGCGCTGCCAGCAACCGCCCCTCTCCAAGGAGCTCCGGCCACAAGAGAGCTAAGGGATGAGAGGATTGAAAGATAAAAAGGATGGAAGAAGAAACTGAGACGAACTCTTTCTTCCTCCCCAAAACCCTCGGCAGCCACCTCTTCTCTTTTCCTTTTCCCGCCGGCAAACCAAGAGGAAGAGAGATCTTCCTCTACTTCGCCGGCGATCCTTGGATCCTGGAATTCGGCTGCTTGTGCCCAGATAGAGAGCTAAGGCAGAGAAACTAAAGAAACAAATCCTTCAAGCTTCCACCTCCTCCAATCTTCGGCGCCGAGACCTCCAAGAATTCCCTCACCGCCGCCGGCCACCTTCCTTTTCCTTTGTTCCCGTGCGCCACCAAGGAGGAAGAAGTTCCTCCTTTTCTAGTGTCGTCCACCAACAAGAGAGGAAAAGGAATAAGAACAAAGAGGAAGAAAACACCAAGCCTTCTCCAATCCCTTCTTGTCGTGACCAAAAGTGAGAGAGGAGAAAGAGAGGCTAGGGTTATATATATATATATATATATATATATATATATATATATATATATATATATATATGGGATATGTAGGATTAATTGGAAAATATTTCCCAATTAATTATGGATTGATTCCAAAATTTATAGACACTAATTCTTTAATTAATCAGAGATTAATTTCCTCAATTAATCATAGATTAATTCCTTAATTAGTCTCGAGATTAATTCCTTAATTAATCCTGGATTAATAACTTAATTGATCCAAGATTAATTTCTTAATTAATCAGCCTTGTATTATGACTCTCATGGGGTTTTATTGGGCTAAGATAGGGATCATAAGGAGGAGTTGGTTCTTGGCCCGCCAATGGATCCAAACCCGATCCATTAATGGAGATTCCACTAAAGGATCCCATTGTACTTCCTCACCAACCCCCATATTTTCATATGGGTTCCACCTATTATGAGTCGTCCATCTCCCCGTGTTTAAGATATCGCATGTGTTGGGACCGGGTGCATGTTGACATGGATGCGGGTTCGTAATTTTAAAATTAATTACGTGCAGTGGAAGGTTTAGCATAAATAATTTCTCAAATTATTTAACCACACATCTAAGCATGCAATTTTATCTTGTGTAGACATGATCATATATTTAAAATTTTACAGAAACGTAAACTAATTTACATATTACCTCGCGTAACTCGAAGGAAGGGACGAGATCCAACCGTAAGCGTCCCTTGGAAGCTCCGCCTCTATTCGCGTCCACGCCGAGTATCTTCGGGATGACTTCGCAAAGCCACGAGTTTCGTGTTCTCGAGAACTACTAGATTCTCTGAGAACGCGACAAGAAAAACCAAGAGAGAAGTCGGAAGACTAACCACAAAAGGATGGTCGGAATCAAAATTCCGGCGAAGCAAAAGAAGAGGCTTACGGCAAAAAGATCCTTGCGGCAAACTCTAATTCCGGCAGCACCTTCTTCCGGTCAAGAGATGACCGGAGCTTCCTTCTCCGGCAGCAGGTGGTGGTCGGCAGGGAAAGGGCAGGGGCGGCCGGCTGGTGCTCCTTCTTGGGGCTAGTTGGCGCACGGCAAGAAGGGGAGAAGAGAAGGAGAGAAAGAGAGGGAGAGAGCCTATGCCTTCATCTCTTCCATTATTACCAAGTCTTGCCTTGGGTCCTTTATATATAGTAGTCTCTCAACCATCAAGCCCCTCAAATATGGAATAACTTATTCCATCATGCCAAGTTTGATTTTATATCATGGTTAAAATCATATTTTAATTCATGATAAAAATCAATCAAGTCTCTTCTCTCCTATGGAATAAATTTCCTTATCATGGTAAATCAATTCATGATTGATTTTATAAAATAAACCAATCCATGGTTCATTTTAATTTCCATGAAGAAATAAACCAAATCTTGGTTTATTATAAAACAAACCACACTTGGTTTATTTTATAAATTGATCCAAAAACTTGGTTCTCTCCCTTTGTTGTGGCCGGCCAAGCAAAGAGGATGGAGGCCCTCTTTGGCCGGCCCATCCAAGCCACGCCCCAATGAATTAAACTTATTTAATTCATCTATTAAGTCTTCAAAAGACTTAGCCATTTTACGCTTCCGATGCATCTCTGAAAAATTCAGATTCGACTTATCGTTTGGCTCAACCAAACCTAATCTCTCTTGATTGGAAAATCTAATTTTCAACTCGTTTTAAATCCCTCGGATTACTCGTAGTGCGTGTGACTAAATAGGCTTTCGATTTATGTTGGTCGTCTATAATTAATCAATTATAGAACGATCATGAGTGGCACCTAGTAGTACATCATGATCCCCAATTAATCGAAAGATCAACGGTTGATCTCAGAAATAATTCTGAAACCCTTCAGTAGCTATAATGAATCGTGCCCCATTCCCTTCACCATCTTATACCCACTTGGTTCAGGACATGGTCTATGTGTGTCAGTCCCCACTAGGCTGACTACGTCACACCTAGCCCAAGTAACGTTTTCTCGTCCTACGGATTCTAATTACTCTCATGTATTTAAGAGATTCATACTCTGAACATGTCATGCTCTGGCCAGAGGCTTCGAGTAACAATCCGACGATAGGCCTCGGGTATACATCTCCTCGCAAGGAGTGGTGAATCATTTGTAGGCTGTTCAAACATCTTCGGGCACTTCGGCTTATACCCAATCATCCTGGGTCCACACCTCCTTGGAGATGCTTGCTTAAGATGTCAAAGTATAAGTCTCCATGACCAAGATAACTTGAACACCGCAAGTCAAAGGAACATCACACTTAAGCTGTAGTAAGAACTTCACTGACATATCTATATGTAGACTACCATATGAAGTTTTACAGCCAGCTACTCCAATGAACTAATTCCCTTAACTAGCATTCATGTTTATCTCCGAACATCTCAATGTCACCAGCCAGTGAGAATCAGCTGATTAGAGAATAACCCATGCTAGTCTCAACAGAATTGATAGTGTCCGTATTTATTAATTCATCGACTAGGGACAATTTCAATACTTCACAATTGCGCATGTAGAGATAATCACTAGTTGTGAATTCATCACAAATTCTCTTATGCTGTGAATTGTATTGCGGACATTCAGTAAATGAGTTTAAGATCTCAATCAAATACACAAACATGTATACTCAAATAGTGAATATTCATTTATTAAAATAAATGATTACAATCATAAGGCAATTGCCTTAGGACACTTCTCTCATATCACTAACAGCATGCTCAATAATTAATTTAATTTACTGATAATTAAATTAATTATCCTCTTGATCATTGATTAGTACCACTCAACCTTTTCGTCATGTCGGACCATGGTGACCTTTTTGAGCTCACCAAGGGGGCATCATCATTCGGACTCACCAAGACACGGATTTCGTCAATAATCAACGGCACATCATATTATTAATATTATCTCCCAACTTACCGGGCCTATCAATCTAACAGAATAGATTTCACCCATTGGTAAATCAAAGATATAATAATTAATAATATATGTCCGTCATTATTTCGGGATTAAGAGATCGTACTCCATAATATTATCCGAGGTCTAATCTAATTTACTAAGTCAGTATAAAAATTGGATGACCTCTCTTTTGGTCCTACTCAATGTACACAAAGTACACTAGTGTATGTTAGTAGGAGCCCTAGAGCCAATTATGTGATGATTGACTAGAGACATTTTTGTATCATATTCAATTATTAATAAAGGCATGTTTGGTTATTATACTTACTTTGTATTCTGTGCCAAATAACTAAGTATAATAATGTCCTTGTGTAGTAGGTTCATATCTACATTATATCGATTGGTTGAATCGATAGTGAGATAATGTAGAGAACACTACACTAAATTATTTCTAGTCAAGCATCAATTATTCAGGGACAATATTGATGCATGGAGACTAGCATGTAGGTCAACTGATGACTTGAGCTCACAAGTCATGGATATGTGATATCAAGTTGACACATGGGTATACATTGGAGAATGTGTACTGAATGACCCGCCATGAGAAAGTTTCATAGATTGTCATATGAGTGTCATAGACTTTCTCATGTGACTATTGGTATGAATAGTCCTTAGACCTGAAGTCACTACGGTTCTCTACATAAGGAGTTATGTACTTTGGTATCGTCAAACGTCACCCGTAACAGGGTGGACTATAAAGGCGATCATTGGGTATGTAATAAATTATGCGAAGGGATGTGAGTGATGTAGATGGGATCTATCCCTCCCATATGACGGGAGTGATATCTGTGGGCCCCTTGATCGAGTAGGACTACTGAAACGCATGGTCATGCTTAAATGAGTCAATATGAGATATTGAGCTCATTTGTTTGAGTGAGTCTACTCGGGGATCAAGAAACACAAGATTGATTGAGGATGACACGGTTTATGCCTCATTGGTCAATCTAGATATCAAGGATAGAAGGACAAGATCATACACTATCATAGTCATGGAGGTTTAGTCGGATCTTGACTTTTCTTGTTACTTGGGTAGCAATGATGCATTGGTAGATGTCGCTCATTATTTATGTGTCTAAAGTGTTTAGGTGCATTGCCAACGTCACGAGAACCTATTGGGTCACACACAAAGGAGACAATGCTTTGGGAAAGTTGATCAGCAGATCTGAGCTCGAGTTGGGAACTCGAGAGATCTGAGCCCGAGTTGGAAACTCGGGAGACCTGAGCCCGAGTTGGGAACTCGGGAGGTTAGTTCGGGGGGGGGGGGCTCGAGTTGGGAACTCGAGAGAGACCAAGTCGGAGCACGACGGGCCGAGTCGGAGCACGACGGGCCGAGTCGGAGCTCGGCGGGCCGAGTCGGAGCTCGGCGGGCCGAGTCGGAGCTCGGCGGGCCGAGTCGGAGCTCGGCGGGCCGAGTCGGAGCTCGGCGGGCCGAGTCGGAGCTCGGCGGGCTGGGTCGGGACTCGGCGGACTGGACTCGGCGGACTGGGTCGGCACTCGGCGGACTGGACTCGGCGGACTGGGTCGGCACTCGGCGGACTGGACTCGGCGGACTGGGTCGGCACTCGGCGGACTGGAGACTTGGTCGGGAGACCGAGTCGGAAGCCCGAGAGGCCCGGTCGGAGTTGCATGGAGGAAAGAGAAAAGTCTCTTTTCATTGGATGAAAAGATTCTTTTCTTGCATGGGAAAAGATGAAGAGCCACATGAAAAGATGTGCTCTTTATTGGGAAGCTAAAGAGACACAAACCTCTTCATATTCATGGGATGATTATAAAAGAGGGCCTTGTGACTTTGGATGGCTTCTTCTTCTTGCCTTAGCTTTTCCCCTTCCCTTCCTCTCTTCTTCCTCTCCTCCACTCTTGGCCGAAACCTTATTGTAAGGTTCTTGGTGTTTTCGAGCTACCTCAAGTTGCTAGCACAACTAAGGTAGTTCTCCCGAAGTTGAGAGATTGTGTCCATGTGGATACGAATAGAGGCACGGACACTTGAACGTGCAAGAGATCCGGCGCATCTTGGACGAGCGGGATAACCGAAGGGCACGCTTCAAAGGTATAAACAGTAGATAATTCTATTAGATAGATAGCTTTGTACGAGTTTTCTTTCGCATGGATCGCTCGTGGGTTCTTGTTTCCGCTGCGTTTTTTATTATTTTGTGCCGGGAGAACCCAACAGTGTAATCCTATGGTTAAGATAAACCACACCTAATTACACTATAACCATCCCGGTGGTTTGTCCAACTCTATCTTGGTTGTGAGCCTCTTTCTTATGCTTTGGTAAGGAACCTGATAACATGATCTTCTGTGCGACACCACGCACCATGTTATCTATAATACCAAGTACATACTAATATAAACATGCACTGTGTGATTTTCTGATTCTCTTTAAAATGTAGATGTATCCTAACCAAAAGGCAAGACTTTTAGTATACATCCTAACAATTTACCCCCTGATAGCTACTCGGATCTGATACATCATCAGAAACGGTTAGCTATCTAAGGGGGCACGTGTTTGGTTGTACCTTTTTTTTTTTTTTGATGATATTTATTTACCTTTCATAAAAAAAAAACATTTTGTGCCTCTTCTCATTCTATTACTTTTTTATTATAATGTTATTTATCTATGCGAACTAATTTGTATCTTTGTTTAAGTTGAACAAAAGACTTGACTTTATCTTTCAGAGGTAATTCATCCCTTCTTGTCGATCGGACGATCCCCTACAATGTCTAGTATAATTTTAGTGTGCTTCTTAATTTTTTGTAAGTAATGTAAATTTCAACTACTATTTTTACTATAAATTTCTTTTCTGCAAGTATTGTAAGCTCATTTCTTTCCTAGTACAATTTGTAATGCTTAAATTTTTTTTTTTTTTTTTGTACGTATCAATAAAAACTTTTCCTTATGACGAACTAATCCACTACTAGGCCATAGAAGACTTTATCTTGGGTACATGGAAAATTTTTTCCTGAGTTCTTTTCTAAGTAACCATGTTGTGAACAATAACTGTATACGAGAGAAAAACACTATCAACCAAGTATCTTATGTAGACTAAGCAAGGAAAGCGTTCAACCCAAAATCCCGAACATAGCCGGGGCAATGGATGAACTGTGAGACCCTATACAGGTGAGACTCCTTGGACAATAATAATTGAGTATCATAAGATATCCTTTCTCTCGACCTAGTTTTCCAAATAGACTAACAACAAAGACCTTTAAACCAACCCAAATTACCTCCAAACAAATCCAAATCAACTCCCTATGACCCTAGACTTCTCCGCATACCTTAAAACAAACAAAACAACGAAACAAGAACTAAACCAATCCCACTTGTAAAACTAAGGAAATACACGACTAAGGAAGCTAAGGACAAGGGTATACACGACTAAAGCACCTCCAACCAAGTAAGAAATGTTGGACCATATAGCAGATGAATATGGGGTGACAGATCCGACCCCACAGAAATTTTTCAACTGTTACCAGAGTAAATCAAGAAGCGCTCGTGGTGGCGGTCTAGAAGCCCAACGTCCCAGGGTTCACGTCCCATTTAGAAAAAAAAATCTTATAAAATATACCATAACTAAGGATCAAATCATGAATATTTAAAATATTGACTAATCACCCTACCGAGACCCTCCAACCATATAAGAAGGTTCTACATTAGGTACATCGAAAAAAAAGCCCAACTTGATTGTGCCGGACTTTTTTATAATTAGAAATTAATTCAAAATATAAATATAAATAATTTTTAAAATATATAATTTAAAAGATGAAATTAGAATGATGTCCCTAATTATTAGAATTGTTAAAGGGCACCTTATCAAAAGTGCTATTATTTGTGTTATTATAATAACTAGAGCGGGTTTTATAATTAGTAGCAACCGATACCATAGATGCTACGATATGTTAAAGTAATTTTTTAAATTTAATTTAAATAAAGAATATATAAAGAACACTTTTAAATTTAAAAATATTCATCAAATTAATCATTTTTTTAATTTAATGAAAATTACTTTAACAATATTAAAAATATATTAAAATTATTATAATAACTACTAATTGATTGTTACAATCAATTAATGCCTATTATATAACAGTTTACAATAATTTTATAATAATTTTAACCTTTGATGTTATAATAATTTTATTTTTAAAAAATTAATTAAATTGGAAAAAACTTTTTGATATAAAAATATCTTATTTATTTTAAAATATAATAGCTAGAATAAGAATATTTTTAAAATGAAAAATATATTGAAATATTTTTTAGTTTTTTTTTTTTTGAAAAAAACAACCTTCTTAGGGCATCCGTAACCGTTTAACTCCTTTCACGTTATAACACCTACCACCTCATCAAAAAGCATGGGACCCACATGCCACATATACATTAACATTAACATCTTTATTCTCTCATATTCATTTAACATTCAACTCCCATTATTTGTGTGACCCATATGTCACATACACATTATCTCACATATACATTCTCTCACATACATATTCTCTCACATATTCATTCTCTTATCTACATATTTTTCATTTTCAATTTTATTTACTAATTTAAATGATTATTATTTAAAATAAATAATAATAATATTTTTATCAATATTTAAAATTTAAATTATTAAATCCCTCCCCTGATCGGTCAGCATGACCGATCAGGGGAGTGCTGATCGGTCAAGATGACCGATCAGCAAGGAGCCTGATCGGTCAAGGTCATTCTGATCGGTCAGATTGACCGATTAGGAGTCTCGTGATCCCAAAGAATCCATTGGGGATGTCATGTCATACGCGATGAACGCGTTCAAATATCTGAATGCGTTCATCGCGTCAACGCATTAACGTGCTCGCCGCAATGGCTTTAACACGGATGGTATATTATAACGCTCGATTAACGCACCGTTATATATACTCTCATAATTTTATTAATTTTCGAGGATGTCTTGATTTTTATCCAAAATTTAAAATAATTAAAAATGAAAATAAAACATTAAACTAATTGTCCATGTCATTCCATACCAGGTATAACAGAAAATCAACGTGAGGCTGTCAACACATAAAACATCAATTAAAAAAATAATTCATTAAATTAAACAAATAAATTTAAACATATACATATACATATACATATTCATAAATAATATTTATAAACAACATTTGTATTCGTAAACATTATCCATAAATAATATTTATGAATCATATTCATAAATACAACTCTTATCAAAATATTAAATAAATAAAAAATTAAAATAAACAAATAAATTCTATTATCAAACTCATTAACTAACCAAATAAATTTAAAAATACAAACACTTAAACAAACTTGAATTAAAACCTCAATAATTTTTAAACGAATCAACTTCAAACTAAGTCAAACTTAAATTAAGTTCAAATTCATAAAAAAAAACAAATTAAGCTTGAATAATTATTTAAACAATTTGATTCATTTATACTCAGCTTGACTCAATTATTTTATCAAACAACCAGGTAGCCCATCCCATTTGTACCTCTAATCCACTCGCCAAGTCTTACTATTTAATTAGCCTTGGAACAAAACTTACATTGCCCTCCGAAGGGGAGTTTTAGTAAATGCACGCAACAGTTAGATCATGAAAGACACAGGAGTAAGAAACATTAGTAATTTGAATAGTAAGAAACACTTTTCGCACCTTCTTGACTTGATCCATAAAACACAAAAAAAAATATATAGTGACAATAAATACCTGGGATATGGAATTAGTCCTTGCTCTTCATTCACCTCCAGTGAAGAACCCCACATACAACAGAATAAGTAGAATTTCACAGGAACCTCATGTTTCAGTTAAATCTCTCTCTTTAGCAAGTGAGAGAATCGATACGGTTGAAAAAAAAAGACGGGAAAAAAATTACCCTGTAAAAGATTCACTACTAAACACCAAAGAAGGGGGAGAGACTGTTATTGGAGAAAGCTACTCTTAACTCCAAGTAAGCAACAAGTGGATGGCTGTGCCTCAACTTATTTGTTCTTGAATTGGTTGGTCAACCCCTTGGCTTGGATTGCTATTTTCTATTACTGGTGATTGGTCAGACTCACCCTCCCACTGTTTTTTCGGTTTGTCCGCGACCCAATACTGCTTAACTGCAACCAAAATCTTTTCCTGCAAAAGAGGGCCATCCTCGTGATCTGACATCTTTGTCTTCCATCTCATTCCAGTAATCATCCTCTTCACCTTCACCAGGATATCACCTTGATCTCGGAATATGACAGCGCCTTCGGGCCTCAGTATTCGGTCCATTTCTAGGAGAATATTTTCCATTTTGCACCTGGAATCGGAATGGCTATGTTTAGCAAAGAAGTAGCCCAAGTAAGTTCACAAGTAAGACAACTAACAGACTCACTTGTTCATGTACATGCTAAAAAGACCTTGGGCGTGGATAAGGTCATAAGTCCTTGGGTAAGTCGAGAAAGCTTCACACCTGCAGTGGAGCAAAGAGGTTTCATAAATATCAAACGTAATAGAAGAAATGCACAACACATACAAAAAGGACTGAAAAGGTGGGAGGAGGTTACTCAGTACTTACATTTTGGATATGAATGATGTATGGCACATTCACATCAACAAGGCGACCCAACAAACACGAATTATAATGAGGATTAATATTCATCTTTGATGGGGTTGAGCATCCTATGGTTGACACGTGAAATGAAGAAGCTATATGTCAAGATCCACCGAGCCTGAACGACTATCTCAGACTCCTGAGACCTCCTTGAGAGGGTAGAATCCCGAGACCACCTCGGGCAGGCTTACTCCTGGGACCTCCTCGGGAAAGCATACTCCCGAGACCACCTCGGGAGGGTGGATCCCTGAGATCATCCAGGGAAGATAGACACCCGAGGTCATCTCGGGAGGACAGGTCCCCGAGATCACCTCAGGAAGACAGACGCCGGGGACCCCCTGGGCTAAAGGACCCCGAGATCACCTCGGGAGAGCGGAGCCCGAGGATCATCCTATCCGATGACCCAACCTCAAGTAATCGTCCCATTTTTCCGGATCTGCGGATAATTATCGCCGATAATTATTGGATAATCATGGCCCGTAATATGTGGTCATTGAGGTCTTAATTATCGCAACGGCCTAGATTTAATTACTGCAGTGACCGTCACAAGGGTTATCCAGTAACCGTTAATTGAGGGGACGTGGAGGAGAACGTGAGGACACGTGTGACCGCCGCCTCAGGTATATAAGGTACTTTAACTCCCAGGTAAAAGGGTTACGCTCATCTTACTCACAACTTCTCCTTAGTTCTTTTCCTTTCATATACTCGAGTGCTGACTTGAGCGTCGGAGTGGGCTCCGCCGGAAAATCTCCGGTATGTTCCCATTAACGCTCGTGTTAATCTCGCAGGGTGAGAGCTCCTTCTCTTTCGTCACCATCCTCGTGGCTGGACTCTGATGACTGGCCGTCCGCGTCGATTCCTTCCGGAACAACCTCTAACATGATAGATTTGAAAATAATGTAAGTCTGACTAACTTCTATGCTAGATCGGGAAGTATATAAAATGTAAAAAGTGTAAATAAAACCAAATTGATCCTCCAATAGCTACACTTCGAAACTTGCGGCTGTGGTTTATGTGATAAGAAGAGAAAATACATATATATAAACAAAGAAAGCAATGAATTAACAGTGGAAGTTAAACATTCTGTTGTTTAAATTATATCTTGGACAAAATAATGCTTAGTTTAAAAGACAATACGGAGAGAGGGTGATGTTTCAGAATAGAAACCAAAACAATGCTATAGACCTTGTTTTAAGGATTGTGAGAAAGACTAGTAAATTAGTATGTGAGAAACGGTCCGTGAGTCATACTTCAGTTCTTTCCACAAGTTCTGCCTAGGTCATCAACAACATCTGGTTACCTTATAAATTACCTACAAGAAGGAGAATCCTACCAAAATATTTTGTCCTGAACTCTTTAGTTCTTTACTATTTTAGACCAAATAAAATCACAAACAAATTGCAACCGTATGAAGAATCCGACAGAAATGTTTTGTCCTGAACTCTTTTGTTCTTTACTATTTTAGAACCAAGGTTTTGGGTGCCGATTGGTTTCGGGCGAAACTGACGAAACTGTTTCGTTCCGCCCGCGCGCCGAAACCGGCTCGAGGAGGCCATGCGTTTCGACGCAAGCGTCTGCATCACGCGGCGACAGCGGCGAAGATAGCAGCGAAGCGAAGCTCCGGAGACAGCAATGAAGCGAGCTCCAGGCGGCGGCGGCGGCGACAGGTATGATCAAACGATCTCCGCAGCTTAGCCGGAGGCATTGTGGGACTCCCCGGCGTCGCCGGAGGGGTCGCCGGAAGCCTACGGCGTCGCCGGAAGCCTCGCCGGACGGTGGCGGAGCTGGACGCGCGGCTCCTCCATCTTCGGCGGATAGATCCGCGGGTCGGAGACACTGCGGGTCTCCGGTGACGTCGTCGGAAGCCTCCGGCGTCGTCGGAATCGTCGCCGGAGGCTGCTGGAGCCGTTGGACGGGCGGCTCCGGCGGATCTCCGCGGCGCAACCCGTTCGGCTCGGCGGCGGAAATCGGGAAAAAATTCCTGATTTTCTCCCGTAAATGAGATTTAAAAAATAAATAAATAAAATTATTTATTTAAATCCAACATTTCCTTTTTAAATTCAAAAAATTAAATAGATTTAATTAAGGAATTTTCTGAATTTATTTTTCTATTTTAAATATTATTTAAAAATTCTAAAAAAAATTTAAAAAACCTAAATAAAATCTAAAAAATTTCAAAAAAATCATTTTATAATCTGATAATTATTTATTATATTTATTATTTTATATTTAATTAATATTTTAATATTTTTATCATTTTAAATATATATTATTTAAATAATTAATATTATTGTTCTAAGTTTACTTGATAAAAATGTGTTGTAGAAGATTACTTTAATGAAGTTGTCTTTTATAGTTTTATATATTTAATTTTTTAGTTGTTCAATAATTGAAAATTTATATCAAATCAACATACAATTTATTTTTAAATTATACACAATAAATATATATTTATCTAATAATTATTATATATAAATAAAAAATACCGAAACCATATCGGCATGAAACGATACGATACCGAAACCGTATCGTTCCGATTTGGGACCGAAACATCGGCACGGGTCGAAATTTAAAACCTTGTTTAGAACAACTAAAACCACAGACATCATAATGCAAAATATATGATGGCAGCTTGACAACACCATATATAATTTGATATTCAATCAAAAAAGATAACACAGATAAATAGAATTGCTTAATTCATTACACTTCACAAATAATTCAAAACAAATTTATCAAATGATTTATACTAGTTCTTTCAATATTATTGGTTCGAACATATTGTGTGAAACACTAACCATTAAAATTAGCTTACTAATGTCAGAAAATATGATATAATATACTGCATCAACAAGTCATGAAGCCCAATTATTTAAGGTTGGACACTAAGATATTATCCTAAATGAAATCTATGCAAGAATTTGGTTCTTTTCCAATAGTCTAACCCATAAAGTATGACAGATGCATCAATGTCAACATTAAACAAAGAGCTAAAATCTAACTCAAATATTTAGCGTGAGAGTACCAGTCATGATATATGCCAATCAGCCCTCTTTCATATATGACGCGTAGTGTAGACTTCTCAGCAATTGTGGGCACCACATTCATTACCCATAATTTAGGTGATTCAATTGCAGCTGCAAAACTACCGAACCCTGCATTCATATCCATTATATTTCGATATCTTCCTGTGTCAAGATACTTGTTTATTCTTTTGTAAGCTTTGACATGTTTCCTCCATAATCTGTTGTCTTCATGAAATGACTCGGCTGAAAAACCAGGAACAGAACCGCTAGCTACTGTAGGAGGCAAGGCATCCAGTCTATCTGGAAATGCTTTTAATTCTCCACCAGCAACATCTTCAGGATTGTCAACTTCCGGGAAAGGCACAATGCATGCTTCCATCTTCTTGTACCTAGAGCACCATTGTGTCATAAACGGTACAAACAACAAGTATATAGAAAATGTCAAACAGTTAAGGGTTTGATCCATGGTATCTTCACAATTGAAATTCAAACAAATTAAATGGTGTGAAATTTTAGTACAGTAATAATAAATATAAGAGAGGGATCTGCTAACATATCTTCTATATCACAAGTGTTCTTATATGAATTTAACTACCGCATAAACAGCGTAACACACACCAATTATATTATTTTAGTCATGTAGAAAGACAGGATAAGTTGGCAATACCAGACATCATCTGCATAAGAAGAGTCACAAGTTCTGATACGAGGTTCATCTTGCCTCAGAGGACATGAATCAGTATTGGCTCTTTTTCTCCATATTGCAATTTCATTATTTTCAGAGACCTTCTCCCAGCAAAGAAGCTCAGCAGTCTCTTCTATCTTTTTCTGCTCTTCGTCAAGGTCCTCCTGTGTTCGCAACCATGCTTTGTAGTTATTCTTCCAATTTATTGGAGGGCCTGAAAGCACCCAGTATCCACCTGGCCTAAGAACTCGATCAACCTCCATCAGATACATTCCCTCTGGGAAAAAAACAACACGAGTAAACCAGTGACTGATCCCAATCTTGGACTACTATTAATAGCAGAGTGTTTGTTGGTAACAAGAATGAAATAGAATCTAATTGTCCACACTCACCATTTGCTCCCCAAGGAATTAAGCACCTTGAACAGTGAGCCATATCAAAGGATCTAGATGGGTATGGAAGTTTTATGGTACCAAGGACACCAATAATTGCAGGAACACCTCTTTCTAGAGCAAATTGCACCTGTGCCTCATGAGAGTCTCTTGGTGCAAATGACATGGCTAGAACATTCTTTTTAAGAAGGTAAGCTCCCCAGCTTGCAACCTGAATTTTCCAAACTTGTCAAGTTAAAATGAATTTGGAGGGATCTAATTTTCCTTTTTTAAACTTCGAAGTATCTTATAAGTTCAATGGCATAAGAATCAATGATGATCCAGGAAAAAGTATGCAACAAATTCTTTACGTACCCCACAACCGGTGTCCAATGCAGTTCTCACTGTCCCATTATCGATAGGAATAACTGATGCAAGTTGGTTGATATATGCGTCTGCGCCTTGAGGAAACTGTGTTCCACCACCAGGGAATCTAAAAACATTGCCTTCAAATTGAACCCAGTTCTGGACAGCTTTCTCAACTGTCAGACTTTTATAGGGGACGTTTGCATAAGGGACAAAGTCCCGACTTTTTGGCCATGGGAATGGAGCAACATATCCTCTGGGTGCTGGTACCAGACAGTAAAGCTTTTCTTCTTCCTGGGGACAATGCCGTTCTCGATAGTTCATATTTTCTCTAGGAAACAACATTGCTCGGCTTTGATCTTGGCAAGGAGTATAGTCTGTATAATGTTCATCACATGGTTCAAAAGTTTTGGGTTTTGCACCACCATCATCATCGATATCTGATCTACTATGATGAGTCTCAAAACTAAGATTTGGTAAGATTGTGCAATCAGTTTGTTTAGTTATCTCAATAGCAATACTATCACCCTTCCCGAAACCGCTTCTCTGCCATGCTCCAAAAACATAGAAGAAGCAGCACATACCAATTATTATGAATATAGAAACAGAACTTCTGGACCTATTCTCGGCAGCATTACCTTTCACAGCCATAGAACCTAAACAAGATACATTGTAAATAAGCAAGATTTGATGTAACATAACACAGAAAAAACTAATGTTTTGGATATCCAGAAATGGAAAATCAACTAAACCAGAAAACAATAAAAAGGTATGAGTGCCTTTTAGAGTCCATGCAATCTCCAAAAGAAAGCTTCATAAGCCACTGACTGATAGAAACGTTTTGATGACAATTCTTGTTTATTTATTTTTGACTGTTGAAGAAATGCGGCAACTTAAAACATCAACCTAGATACTAATCAGCTAATATTACAGAAAGTAGCTTATTTCTAGGGCAATCACAGAATGGTATTTCCATAAACTTCTATATTTATAGGGCAGACTTCCCTCATAATTGATACAACCAAGGGAAGTATATGTTTAAGAAATCCCATCTCTAGGTTACTGAATACCTCAATTTCAGAATTTCTCAATCGATGAGGATCAGAAGAACACGGAAATCTGGTTGTCCTGATTGCAACGGCTAATTAAAAATTTCGAATAATCACACCCTCCATTCTTTATTTCTTGGATAAATTACTCAAAAACCTCAATTTCAGAATTCCTCTTGCCTAAACTAGGCCCTCAACAATGACAAAGCTAAAGGGTTCTAAAAGGTCATAAGAAAAATGTGATTTTTGCAACGAGAGCGCGCGCTCTCCCTGGAAAATTATTTCCAAGAAAAATAAAATGCAAAAGATAACTTCTTGCCAAAACAACGGAAAAGTAGAAGAAATGACCTAATTCACGCAAAGAAACAAACCGACTACCTCGGATTGGAACTGAGATGCAGAACAAGATCTCAGATCATTGGAGCCACACTCGGAATCCCGTCAGGAAGAGGCTCGTCAATAGACAAGGAAAGGAACCAGAGATCTCGTCCACGTGCGGTAACTTTCATTGGAGGTGCAGATCTACAACACCACCATGCCATACGAAGTTTGGGTCGGATTATTTGAGGAGAATTGACGAACAGGAAATGTATATAATTAAATAAAGATGAAATGGCATTTTGGATACGTATTTTTAAGAGTAAATTTTTCTAAACTCCCTACAAGTCAACTTTGCATGAAATCCCTACACAAATATTTCTTTACATGCAGTCCCTAATGAGATATTTGATGAGTATTGTTTGAAGAAAAGTGAGTATAAAAGTTAGAAAATTGAGTATGGCAGGTTGCATCCACCACATCAATACCCATGTACTCAATTTTTACTCTTTTATACTCAAGTTTCACTCTTTTATACTCAGTTTTCACTGATGTATACTCAATTTTCATCCTTTTATACTCAGTTCCATCAGGGAATAAAAACAAAGATAAACTTGTGTGGGGAGTGGATGCAAATCTCAAAAGGCTATTGAGGAGTTTATGACAATTTATCGTATTTTTAACATATGAGATATCAAACTTTAATAAAAAAAATCCTAAAAATAATATTTTATTTTTATTTTTATTTATAATTTACTTTTTTATGATTAAATTTTCCAATCGAATTATAGTATTCAAGTTTTAAAAATTAAAAATTAAAAATTCTTAAATTCATTTTTTTTAATTGAGTCATTATGTTCAATTTTAATTTTTTAAGAAAAAGAATTTGAAACCGTCAATTTACTATTAAATTTGAGATTTGAAAGTACGTGTCTCATTATATATATATATATATATATATATATATATATATATATATATATATATATATATATATATATATATAAATAATGAATCAGGCAGACAAATAACTTGGGGTGACCAGTTCGGTCCCATAGAAGTTTCCCACCGGTCACCAGGATAAATCGGGAAGCGCTCGCGGTGGCAATCTAGAAGCCCAGTGTCCCCCATAGCAGGGGATCGAATCGTAGATGTCTAAGTTAACAATTAATTACCTTACCGCTACATCATAACCACGGAGGCAAAATTATTTGGTGCCAATATATATATAAATATATATAGCAGGAGGATAATCATTAAAATGGGATATAAATAAATATATATAGGAAAATAATTATATATATATATATATATATATATATATATATATATATATATATATATATATATATATATAGAGCAGAGGATAATCATTAAAATGGGATATAAATAAATTTATATAGGAAAATAATAATATAATAATTAATAAAAATAAATTTATGTCGATGAGAATTGAAAGGAGAATAGAATCTTTTAAATGAACTAATAAAAATTTATGAGTTTTTTAAATGAATCTTTTAGATTTTTTGGGAATAAATAGATAAGGGATAAAGCCTATTTAAAAGGGAAATTATTTAAATATAAAATTTGGTTATTTAATAAAAATAAAATTATAAATATAAAATTTGGTTATTTAATCAAACACCTAATTATAATTATATTGGGATGAAATCCCCGCTGCCCCCTCTCGTCTGCTCGCCTACCCTCGAAGTTGTTGGCGTCGCCGCACCCGACCGCCTGCACAGTGTATGTCAGTTGGGTTGCTGCCGAGAGGATGCAAACTGATATAAGATCGAGGGTAGTGTTCGATATTATCTCCGTAAAACGATATTGCTCCGCTATAGATGCTCACGGATAGCAACAATTCGTTTCACAAGATACAACAACGATGTCTCGAAATAGTAGTACTTTAAATTTTGAGACCAACGAATCTTCTCGTAGGCTTTTTGGATTCTGGATGCAAAAGATGAGATGCATGCTAGATATGATTGAGTCTTGTTTTCTGATGATTGAATGAATAATTTCAGCATCCAAAGGATTCTATTTATATAAGGAGAAGAGGTGAGATACCATTTGGTGAGTGACTGTGACCTTTGATTTAGGATTTATCTAGGTTATTTAATCTAGAGGGTTGTAACCCTTCAAATAGCCCTTTGATCTCAGCCACTAGATTTGGATGATTGTAACTCTTCAGATACCCCTTTGATCTCAGCCGCCAGATTCGATCTGATGCTTCAGATCAAGTCTCATCACCAACGGTTAGATCGTGGCTCTTCGCGATCAATGCTCCAGATTGCGTCACTTGCGATCCAACACCCCTCTTTGATCCAACGGTTGTCATTCGTTCACCCAGTTAGCAGTCCGCAGTCCAGTCATATCTCTCACCTACTCGAATGCCACGTAGGCACAACCATGTCATATGTGTTGGGGATCGGTAGAGCTAGAGGGGGGGTGAATAGCTCGCTTTAGTTGATTCTTTTTCCTCCAAGCGGAAATCAAAATCCACACACCACCAAATCCAATGCTAACATTTATATTTACTTGGTCTCCACCTCCTTGAGGTGACTAATCCAAGGGTCCACACCAGCGATCGCAGATATCACTATCAAACCTCCTTCTCGGAATAACACCGAGGGTGGAGAAACCCTTTTACAACACCCTTGAAAACTTTCACAAAGATCAACACAAAGAAGAAGAAGAGAAAGAAGTATTACACAATAGGTTTGCTTCTCCTTCCTTTGGTTGCTTGATGAAGGTGTTGGAAACTTGAGCTTGAGCAAAGAACTTGAAGCACCAGAAAACCTAGCTCAAATCGCAATGGAACAGTTGTACCGTTTGAGCTTGATTTTCCGCTTATAATGGTCTTCTTTTGCTTCCTGAATCGATTGGTGAGAAGCCCCAATCGATTACCAAGTAACCGTTGAACAGTACGGATGTCGGATGAATGGCTGAGATTACGCCATTTGAACTTGAATCGATTGGTTCATCGATTGGTATCTTGAATCCATTGAATGATCGATTACGGAGTGTTCTGGCTGCGCACAGACTAGCTGGTAATCGATTCACCAATCGATTACAGGGCATCTGAATCGATTGACTGATCGATTACAAAGCATTCTGCCTGCGCGCAGAATTACTCGTAATCGATTCACCAATCAATTACAGGGTTTCTGAATCGATTGAATGATCGATTACGAAGCATTCTGCCTGCGCACAGAATTACTCGTAATCGATTCACTAACCGATTACAGAGCCTTCTGGTTCAGCCAGAAACGCCCTGAATCGATTCACCAATCGATTAATCACTTGCTAATCGATTGGCTGATCGATTGATACGCTCAACTCCGGCCTTCACACCTAGAGTTCACGCCTAGATCGATCAAGGACCTTCCGTTGGATCCGATTACCTTGTGCCAGCGAAACCTCTCGTTTCCTGGACTTCACGCCTAGAGTCTCCTCAACTCCGGGTCTTCATGCCAAGAGTTACGTCCCCGACCATCCCTTGGACTTCTTGCCTGGAGCTTCCTCAACTCCGGGTCTTCATGCCAAGAATTCGATCCCCGACCATTCCTTAGACTTCTTGCATTACTGCACACTAAATCTCAATGTTAGATCCAATGTATTAGCTTAAACTTAAACAACCGTCAATCATCGAAACCTCTCATTTAGGGCATGATTGCATCTACAATCTCCTCCTTTTTGATGTTTGACAATCTATTTAAGTTTAAGCTAACTTTCAACATAATATCAGCGATATTAATTCAATAAGCATGTAGTAAAGTCATTTCAAGCATAATCATGAATATAAACTTCAATGTCTGTAAGTCTCCCCCTTTGCCAAATATCAAAAATGATAAAGAATAAGAAAAGAGCTCCCCCTCAATGGAAGCACATTCAAGATAGAAAATCGCATGCACATAAAACGCATATCATATAACGCACACGCACACGCACACGCAAAGCATATAACGCATAAGATGGAAACATAGCATATCACCATCACAAGTTGACAATATCCATAGACAAAGTATATGACAACAAAAAAACAACCAACATAGACAAAGTATATAACAACAATCATGGCACAAAAAAGAACTCGTTAAGGGCAGAAGCAGGATCCGCGGCCGGGGTCTCTGCAACATCAGGAAGACCAGAACCCCCCGAAGTGATCCCAACCGTCGACGGTGGAGCATCAGTAGACGGCGGAGAAGGAGGACGCTGGCCGCGCATCTGGGAGCGACACAGATCGCGCACCTCCTGCAGGGTGCGCTCAATGGATATGAGGCGTGTCTGCGTCTCGTAGTGACGCATGTCACTCTCCAACAGTATCTCCTCAAAACGGGTGTCAATGGTCTCCTCAAAAGCAAGCATCCTATCCCGAAGGTCCTCCTCATCATCATCATCTGGAGCAGCTGCAGCTGCAACAGCGGGTCCATGTCCAGGGCATGCTCGCGGGCCCTCCCCAACATGCCGACCATCAATCCAACGAATGGCGCCAAACTCGCCCGTCATCCCGGACTTGGAGAAGGAACGTGCTGAAATCCGAGAGTATTTGACGGTCATGGGCTCCACCTTCCCCCGGGTGACGTCAATCCGCATAGAGGCAAGCCACTCTGTGATGATATGTCCAAAAGGCATATGAACGGTACCGTGCACAGGCTGAGTGAAATGGACAATGGAATGAAATATATTTAGAGGGATGTTAACATCAAGACCCTGGTGATGTGCATAGGCCAGGAAAAGCTGAGAGGGTCTGACGGTCGCTAAGGCGCGAGACACAATAGGCAAAAGACAGTTGATGACGACCTTATAAAGGGCATAATCAATAGCGGAGAGCTCAAGAGCAGGAAACGTGGTAACATTGGCATACGGGCCGTCTGGACGCGGACGATGAAAGAAATGCTGATACATCGAGTCAATGGAAATGTGCTCAAATGGCGGAGGTAGAAGCTCAGGAAGTGTAGGAAAGAAAACAAAGTTATTGGTAGAGGGACGACACTGGAGGAACTCGGAAAGAGTCGTATAACTAAAATCCAAACTCTGTTTGGCTACCCGAGTTTTATAATTCACACCATCCATGATGTGTAGGTTGTTGTAGAACTCGGAAACCAACCCTATATTGACCCCTCGCTCACAATAGATAATAGACTCGAGTTTATAGGTTTCAAGGATCTGAAACACCGTGAAACAATGATCATGAAAGTATTGGCGGTCTAGTGATCTAGGGGCAATCAATTTGAATACATGTTGACCAAATGCCTTTTGATAAGCGGCATTCGGAAAATGGGCATTCGTAGGAGGTTTAGGGCGAGAAGACCCGGCACCCGCCTCATCTGCCCTTTGCTTCTTCCTATGAGGACCAATCAAAGATGACCAAGAAAGGAGAACAATGTGAGGACACACAGACAAGAATTTGGAGTGATGAATTAGGGCAAGGGTTGTGAATTTTAGGGTTAGGAGAAGTGATGCACAGGGTGAAATGGGAAATGCAATGCAACCAAAAGAAACACAACAATTATAACAAAACTTGATTAGCCAAGATCAAATAAGCAAGAAAAAGAAGAAGAAGGGAGATTAGGGTTTACTTTGGCGCCATTGATGAAGAGAAGGAAACTGAACCGGGATGAAGAAACCTCGCTCAAAAACTGCGAGCGTGTCGCGAGAGGCGCGTGTGAGTCGCGAGAGGCGCCTGAGCGAGCGTCGAGAGAAGAAGTGGGCAGCGAAGGAGGAAGGACAAGAACCCTAGGGTTTGAGATTTGGGAGCCCGCGGGAGTGTTCTGCGGGAAAGTTCGGGTCGGGCGATGGTTTTAGGGCAAAAGGCGAGTGACAGGACAGGTTAGGTGGAGCGCGTTAATGTCCAGAATTGATTGAGTAATCGATTACGAGAGTTCGTAATCGATTAGCCGATCGATTCGACCTGTATTAATCGATCAGAGCGCGTAATCGATTAACCGATCGATTCAACCTGTATTAATCGATCCAATGATCGATTAAGAATCAATCTGTGCCCGGAATAACAGCTCGAATCGATTAGGCAATCGATTCAGAGAGTTTCTGCCTAAAGGTGCAGACCCACCAATCGATTGATAACTGAAATCAATCGATTGGTAACTGAAATAAACGATACATGGCTTAAAACATACTCAATTTGTGGCATTGTAGAGTTCCAAAGGGGTCAAGCACGATCATACGGTCGCCAAGGACTTGGATATTGGGTTAGTTCATGAAAATATCCAATCACGATCTTCGGACTAAGTACACATTAATAGCGTACTAGTCTTCCCCATGATTGGTCAAGTGAATGATTTATGATGAGCTTTCATCTTCTTTCTCAAAGTAATTGTAACGCCCGCTTTTTTTTTCTTTCCATAAAGCGGCGTTACGTTAACATGAGTAGGGCAGGTGGACATCATAATGCAGCGGAAAATTTTAAACTTACACCTACATGCACCTACTACCATTCCTAACATCATGATATGGGAACTTGGCATATTAACTTCATACTTAGCATCATATCATGTCATACTTAGCATCATGTCATAGAGTCACATAAGTCACCATTCAAGCGCATGAATAGTAAAGGTAAAGTTCTATCATAAGACGAGCAAATATATTGTTTCTTGGCCAAGTCACTACCACACACATGCATTCTTGCCCTCCTGCTGCTTCCTTACTGTCCCCTTGCGTGATCTGCGGTATAAGGAAATAAGACTATAAGCACACAGGCTTAGTAAGACTCTTTCCTACTCACTAAAACCATTCATCACTTAATCATGAGCACATGAAACATTAACATACTTAGTGCTTTACTTCGTAGCATGACATAAACATAAACATAATAAACATTCATGGCATGACATAATACTTGGCATAGACATAAACATGGTAAACATTCATAGCATGACATAATACTTGACATAGACATAAACATAATAAACATTCATAGCATGACATAATACTTGGCATAGACATAAACATAATAAACATTCATAGCATAGCATGGTTCTTAACATAACATAAGCATAGCATGGTTCTTAACATAACATAAGCATAGCATGATTCTTAACATAACATAAGCATAGCATGGTTCTTATTATAACATAAGCATAGCATGGTTCTTAACATAACATAAGCATAGCATGGTTCTTAACATAACATAAGCATAGCATGGTTCTTAACATAACATAAGCACAGCATGGTTCTTAACATAACATAAGCATAGCATGGTTCTTAACATAACATAAGCATAGCATAGTTCTTAACATAGCATAAGCATAGCATGGTTCTTAACATAGCATAAGCATAGCATGATTCTTAACATAACATAAGCATAAGTGCATAGCATAAATGGATGCATGAGTCAAATGTATATACATAAGGATGCTTAACTTTTAAAATCATACTTTTAAATACTTAAACATAATCATAACATCATTGGGGGTCCCCGGCTTGTACCACATACATACATCATAAGCGCGCATCCCTAAGTAAATACGAGGTAGCGAGCCCCGACCTACTAGGGTAAGGACAGCATAGTCGGTAGTCCCAGAACCGGGGCGTTCTTAAGGTGCTCATCCCTGTTGCACAGCTTCGGTAGTGCCAGAACCGTGGACAGCATAGTCGGTAGTCCAAAACCGGGGCGTTCTTAAGGTGCCCATCCCTTGGACCCATACTTCGGTCCGATACAAGCCCATTCATAAAGTAAAATACTTCATATGCTTCATCATTCATACATCATGGCATGCATCTTTATTCATAAAACATGGCATGCATCTTCATTCATAAACATAACATATGTAACGACCCGGCCCGTCTACCGGCCCATTTACCGGTCCTCATGACCGTCGTACCGTCGTATCGTCGACCATCGACCGTGCCATTATTCAAAAACATGGCATGCATCTTTATTCATAAAACATAGCATGTACTTTCATTCATAAACATAACATGCATCTTCATTTATAAACATAACATTCATCTTCCTTCATAGAACATGACCTACTTACATAAACATCATTCTTATTTCTAGTACTTGCATGATCATGACATATAAGGTAAGCATTGCATTATATTCATTGAACATGACATGTTTGCATAGGCAATCATCCTAATTCATAGAGTTTGCATGATCATGATATATAAGGTAAACATGGCATTTCATACATAAGCATGGTATTCATCCCAAGCATACATAAGTAGGACTTCCATAAACATACTACTTACCATTCAAGTGCATGACATAGAACACAAGACATTCATAAATAAACCCTATTAAGCATGACATCCAATCATAAACATAAAACATAAAACATGGTGCTTAGGGTTAGGGGTATAGGTAACTTAATTTCTACCACATGCTTGAACCTTTATATATACTTCATAAATAAGCATAAACCATTATTCTTCAAACCCTAAATCCCCCCAAATCCTATTTACCTTGCTTGGCCGAAACCTATAAGGAAGGGTTCCATCATTCAATTAACATGTAAGATAGCATAAGGTAATGAAACAACCATACATTACCTATAAGACCATGGGAAGCCATTAGGGCTCATGATTAGGGTTATCCCTAACCTTTAGCCCTCCTTCTTAGGGCTGGCCGAAATCCTACAAGGCCATGGGTGCATGGAAAAATTCCATAAAATCCCCAATCAAACATTAAACACCAACCATACCCTACCATAGGGGCCATTGGACCCCTTACTTGAGGTAAGCCCTAACTTCTTGCCCTACAACCCTCTTGGCCGAAACTTACAAGGGTCACAAGACCTTGTGAAAATTCACACAATTTACTTTAAACCTCCTTTTGAATCATAGGGATACCCAAAGTACATACTTGAAAGGTTAAGCCCATTCCTAACCAAAGAATCATGGTGAGAGTCCCAAACCCTAAGGGGTCTTTAGGGTACTCCAAAAATTCCCCAAAAATTATATTTATTCCATATTCATCATGATAACACATTAGAAAACATGATTTAGAATTTTAACATCATTATGGACCAAAAACCCATGGTGGCCGAATATGATAGGGGTCCAAAGCATAGTTTTCTCAACATCAAACTCAAAACCAACTTTATATTATGCTAAAAATCACAAAGGAACTATTATACCACAGGTGAGGGAGTCTTACATTGGTTGATCTTGATTATAAACCTTAGATTTGGAAGAAGGATGAAGATCTTGTTGCCTCTTGACCACCCCTAGCCCTTGTACCCATGTAAAAGCCTTGGATCTTGGGGATGGAGCCTTAGGTGAACTTTTTTCAAGGGAGAATCCCTCTTGAGGTATTCGGCTAGAATGATGGAGGAGGGAGGAAGAAAGGTGACTTGATGGAAGAAGAGAAGTAACCCCTAATGCCTCTCTTTATAACTCATCAAGTAGGGTAAGTGGAGAGTCATGGTGTCTCTTCATTTTCCCCTAAGCCTTAACCATAATCCACTTCATTCCTTCATAGCACTCCCTTTCTAGGTGAATTGGTTAGAGCATGCATGGTTGTACAAGAGGTCTAAGGTTCAATCCTTGGTGCATGCACTAATTTTTCCATTTTATTTTTATTTTATTTTTCTAATATTTCGAAAATCCCTTAAAAATTCCCCCATAATTATGTAAATATTTCCCATTACAATCCCTTTATATTTCTATAAATTTTTACCTAAAATTCATCAATAATCATGGTACTAGAAAGTCCTTATAAGGCCCATTAGTGCCTATTTCCCCAATTTAAATGGAAAAAACATGGATTTCTAGGTTAAAAATTCATGTTAATATTTATAGGTCCCTCGGAAAATTATCTAAACATGCTCAATATTTTAAAGACATATTAGGAGAATTTTCCGGGTCGTTACAATCCCCCATACCTCGTGAAAGTTCGTCTTCGAACTTAGAATAGCTCCGGGTACTTGCGCCTCATCTCGTCCTCGCGTTCCCAGGTAGCTTCCTCGAACCGCTGACTTTGCCATAGAACCTTGACTAAGGGTACTTCCTTACTCCTTAGCTTCTTGACTTCCCGATCCAAGATCTGGATAGGTCTGCTTTCATAGCTCAGGTCCTCCTGCACTTGTACTGTTTGTGGTTCGATCACTTGGTCCATATTTGGGATACGCTTTTTAAGCGTTGACACATGGAACACATTATGAATGACCGACATCTCTGGAGGCAGCTCCAGCTCATATGCCACCTTACCAACTCTTTTCAGAATCAGGTACGGCCCCACATAACGCGGACTTAGTTTTCCTTTCCTCCCAAATCTCGTCACCCCTTTCATAGAAGCCACCTTGAGGAACACCAAATATCCAATATTAAATTCCAGTGGTCTACGCCGGACATCGGCATAACTCTTCTGTCGGCTCCGAGCAGCTTCTATCCGTTGTCGAATATTCTGTATAGCTTGGGTGGTGCTGTTGATGACATCCGTTGTGAGCCACATTTCCTTCTTTTCACCACCCTCGTACCAACAGATCAGAGACCTACATCTCTTCCCGTACAATGCTTCATAAGGCGCCATTCCAATAGTAGCTTGGTAGCTATTATTGTAAGCGAATTCCGCTAAGCATAGATATCGACACCAGCTCCCTTTGAAATCCAAGGCACAAGCTCGCAACATGTCTTCTAGTACTTGGTTCACCCATTTCGTTTGCCCATCAGTCTGAGGGTGAAAGGCGGTGCTAAATCGCAATTTAGTGCCAAGCGACTTCTGAACACACTCCCAGAAATGCGAAGTAAAGCGACCATCCCTATCTGAGATGATAGTCTTGGGAACTCCATGGAGTCTAATTATCTCCCTAGCATATAATTGAGCTAGTTGCTCAATCGAATAAGTCATCTTGACTGCTAGGAAGTGGGCAGACTTTGTCAACCCGCCCACAATTACCCATATCGCATCATATCCATTTGTAGTCCTAGGGAGTCCTGAAACGAAATCCATAGAGATATCTTCTCATTTCCATTCCGGAATTGGGAAGTGGCTGCAGAACTCCTCCGGGTCACTGGTGTTCTACTTTCACTCGTTGACAAGTCGGGCAAGTACAAACATGCCGAGCCACATCTCTCTTCATACCGGACCACCAGAATTTCTCCTTCAAGTCTTGATACATTTTGGTGGATCCCGGATGCATCGAATAAGGGGTTCCGTGAGCTTTTATTAATATTTCTCTCCGCAGCTCCGGATCATTAGGGATACATAGACGATCCCTACGGTAGAGTACTCCCCCGTTGGCGATATGAAAACCATCGCCCCTTCCTTCTAGGATCTCCTACTTGATTCTCTGAAGACTCGGATCACCATTTTGATTTTCCAATATGTCCTCAAACAGCATCGGTGCTAGTGTCATTAATAGCTCTATGATGTAATTATATGCATATATCATAATTATATAGTTATATAATTATGGGTAAACCTAATAATAGTATGCTTCCGAAATATTAATTCACAACATGAGCTATGAATTATATTAGTTAATGGTTATTATATGATAAGTGAGATCATATTTATTATATTACCATAAGATAACTTAAGGTAATCTTATATATTATATATAAGATAATAGTGAAACATACGTTGATAATTCTAATATTTATAATTAGTATGAAAATATAGTGGACCCATAATCTATAATAAGTGTTAATATAATTAGGGCACTACCCTATGCGTATCATTTTAGGTTATACCGTATGACTTATACCATTAATTATATTAGTATTAGTATAATGGAACTAATACTATACGCTAACATAGGTGAGAGTGTTATAATTTTATGTATGTAGGCTATCATATAATTCCCTACATGAGACTATATTATAGGTTATACATAATACCATAAATTATAGTTATTTATCATATAAATTATAGGTATAATACCTATAATTTTCTTATGGAATAATATGTATATTATGACAATACTTATATGATAAGGAATTAGTATAGTTATATTTATAATAATCTTATATTAGTACACACTCTCATATTATTATCATTTGCTCTATATAATAGAATATAATTATATTATATGATTGGTAACTCATATAATGTACAGGTTATATAACATTATGTTAATACTAGGTTCACCTTAATTACTAATATTATGATGGTGCTCAATTAATACCATGTTTATGAACATAAGGTTGAGTCACACTTATGACTAATTGTATTATGACTAACTTAGACCTAATGTATAAGGCAGAATACTTATACATGATTGTCTTATGATGTGACTTAAGATAGGTTATGATATAAGGTATATTGAGCATCAGGTCGGCAATGAAGTAGTCTTATTAATTCTATTACTCTGTCTTCTAGCCATGCTTTTCTTCACCAAAGACAAGTATGACCAATATCAGTTTTTTTGTCCTACACCTATATCAACTCTAAAGTATTTGATTCAAAAATATCGTTCATAGTTACATATCCTAAAGTACTTTTCATCATAAACATCGTTCATACTTGCATGTTCTAGAATCATAGGTATCATCCATACTGGCATATCCTAAAACCATAAAGCATCCTAAAAGTGCTTACTACTATAAGATATGTAAAGGGGTACTTACTTGGAAGCTGCAGGAAGAAGGCTTGATGTGTGTGTAATGAGATGGTTACTGCTCTGATACCAACCTGTAACGCCCACTTTTTTTCCATAAAGTGGCGTTACGTTAACATGAGTAGGGCAGGTGGACATCATAATGCAGCGGAAACCTTTAAACTTACACCTACATGCACCTACTACCATTCCTAACATCATGACATGGGAACTTGGCATATTAACTTTATACTTAGCATCATATCATGTCATACTTAGCATCATGTCATACTTAGCATCATGTCATAGAGTCACATAAGTCACCATTCAAGCGCATGAATAGTAAAGGTAAAGTTCTATCATAAGACGAGCAAACATATTGTTTCTTGGCCAAGTCACTACCACACACATGCATTCTTGCCCTCCTGCTGCATCCTTACTGTCCCCTTGCGTGATCTGCGGTATAAGGAAATAAGACTATAAGCACACAGGCTTAGTAAGACTCTTTCCTACTCATTAAAAACATTCATCACTTAATCATGAGCACATGAAACATTAACATACTTAGTGCTTTACTTCGTAGCATGGCATAAACATAAACATAATAAACATTCATGGCATGACATAATACTTGGCATAGACATAAACATGGTAAACATTCATAGCATGGCATAATACTTGACATAGACATAAACATAATAAACATTCATAGCATGACATAATACTTGGCATAGACATAAACATAATAAACATTCATAGCATAGCATGGTTCTTAACATAACATAAGCATAGCATGGTTCTTAACATAACACAAGCATAGCATGGTTCTTAACATAACATAAGCATAGCATGGTTCTAAACATAACATAAGCATAGCATGGTTCTTAACATAACATAAGCATAGCATGGTTCTTAACATAACATAAGCATAGCATAGTTCTTAACATAACATAAGCATAACATGGTTCTTAACATAACATAAGCATAGCATGGTTTTTAACATAACATAAGCATAGCATGGTTTTTAACATAACATAAGCATAGCATGGTTCTTAACATAGCATAAGCATAGCATGGTTCTTAACATAACATAAGCATAAGTGCATAGCATGAATGGATGCATGAGTCATATGCATATACATAAGGATGCTTAACTTTTAAAATCATACTTTTAAATGCTTAAACATAATCATAACATCATTGGGGGTCCCCGGCTTGTACCACATACATACATCATAAGCGCGCATCCCTAAGTAAATACGAGGTAGCGAGCCCCGACCTACTAGGGTAAGGACAGCATAGTCGGTAGTCTCAGAACCGGGGTGTTCTTAAGGTGCCCATCCCTGTTGCACAGCTTCGGTAGTGCCAGAACCGTGGACAGCATAGTCGGTAGTCCAGAACCGGGGCGTTCTTAAGGTGCCCATCCCTTGGACCCATACTTCGGTCCGGTACAAGCTCATTCATAAAGTAAAATACTTCATATGCTTCATCATTCATACATCATGGCATGCATCTTTATTCATAAAACATGACATGCATCTTCATTCATAAACATAACATATGTAACGACCCGGCCCATCTACCGTCCCATTTATCGGCCCATTTACCGGTCCTCATGACCGTCGTACCGTCGACCATCGACCGTGCCGTTATTCAAAAACATGGCATGCTTCTTTATTCATAAAACATAGCATGTACTTTCATTCATAAACATAACATGCATCTTTATTTATAAACATAACATGCATCTTCCTTCATAGAACATGGACTACTTACATAAACATCATTCTTATTTCTAGTACTTGCATGATCATGACATATAAGGTAAGCATTGCATTATATTCATTGAACATGACATGTTTGCATAGGCAATCATCCTAATCCATAGAGTTTGCATGATCATGATATATAAGGTAAACATGGCATTTCATACATAAGCATGGTATTTATCCCAAGCATACATAAGTAGGACTTCCATAAACATACTACTTACCATTCAAGTGCATGGCATAGAACACAAGACATTCATAAATAAACCCTATTAAGCATGGCATCCAATCATAAACATAAAACATAAAACATGGTGCTTAGGGTTAGGGGTATAGGTAACTTAATTTCTACCACATGCTTGAACCTTTATATATACTTCATAAATAAGCATAAACCATTATTCTTCAAACCCTAACTCCCTCCAAATCCTATTTACCTTGCTTGGCCGAAACCTATAAGGAAGGGTTCCATCATTCAATTAACATGTAAGATAGCATAAGGTAAAGAAACAACTATACATTACCTATAAGACCATGGGAAGCCATTAGGGCTCATGATTAGGGTTATCCCTAACCTTTAGCCCTCCTTCTTAGGGCTGGACGAAACCCTACAAGGCCATGGGTGCATGGAAAAATTCTATAAAATCCCCAATCAAATATTAAACACCAACCATACCCTACCATAGGGGCCATTGGACCCCTTACTTGAGGTAAGCCCTAACTTCTTGCCCTAGAACCCTCTTGGCCGAAACTTACAAGGGTCACAAGACCTTGTGAAAATTCACACAATTCACTTTAAACCTCCTTTTGAATCATGGGGATACCCAAAGTGCATACTTGAAAGGTTAAGCCCATTCTAACCAAAGAATCATGGTGAGAGTCCCAAATCCTAAGGGGTCTTTAGGGTACTCCAAAAATTCCCCAAAAATTATATTTATTCCATATTCATCATTATAACACATTAGAAAACATAATTTAGATTTTTAACATCATTATGGACCAAAAACCCATGGTGGCCGAATATGATAGGGGTCCAAAGCATAGTTTTCTCAACATCAAACTCAAAACCAACTTTATATTATGCTAAAAATCACAAAGGAACTATTATACCACAAGTGAGGGAGTCTTACATTGGTTGATCTTGATTATAAATCTTAGATTTGGAAGAAGGATGAAGATCTTGTTGCCTCTTGACCACCCCTAGCCCTTGTACGCTTGTAAAAGCCTTGGATCTTGATGATGGAGCCTTAGGTGAACTTTTTCCAAGGGAGAATCCCTCTTGAGGTATTCGGCTAGAATGAGGGAGGTGGGAGGAAGAAAGGTGACTTGATGGAAGAAGAGAAGTAACCCCCATGCCTCTCTTTATAACTCATCAAGGAGGGTAAGTGAAGAGTCATGGTGTCTCTTCATTTTATCCTAAGCCTTAACCATAATCCACTTCATTCCTTCATAGCTCTCCCTTACTAGGTGAATTGGTTAGAGCATGCATGGTTGTACAAGAGGTCCAAGGTTCAATCCTTGGTGCATGCACTAATTTTTCCATTTTATTTTTATTTTATTTTCCTAATATTTCAAAAATCCCTTAAAAACTCCCCCATAATTATGTTAATATTTCCCATTACAATCCCTTTATATTTCTATAAATTTTTACCTAAAATTCACCAATAATCATGGTACTAGAAAGCCCATATAAGGCCCATTAGTGCCTATTTCCCCAATTTAAATGGAAAAACATGGATTTCTAGGTTAAAAATTCATGTTAATATTTATAGGTCCCTCGGAAAATTATCTAAACATGCTCAATATTTTAAAGACATATTAGGAGAATTTTCCGGGTCGTTACAGTAATACATCATAACAAGCATTATGAACAAGATGATGAATCCTAACATCTCACTCCCATCTACAAAGGCACAAGCAAGGGAAGTTCTAGGTTCTTGTGAGATGCATATTAAGGCAAGTGAGTTGAGTGTCTTGAAGTGATTATGAAGAATTATTCAATATGGCACATTCTTAATTCTCTTCGCAAGTAACTAAATTCAGATTCTGGAAGAGGTTTGGTGAAAAGATCCGCAAGATTTGATTTTGACTCAACATATTTAAGAACAATATCTCCACTAGATACATGATCTCGAATAAAATGATGTTTAACCTCAATGTGCTTGGTTCGTGAATGATGAACCGGGGTTTTTTGTCAAGTTTATGGTACTCACGTTGTCACAAAGAACTTGCACATTTTTATAGATGAGTTTATAATCTTCCAAGGTATGAGTCATCCATAATAATTGTGACACACATTCACCCATAGCTATATATTCGGCTTCGGTTGTGGAGAGTGCTACACAATGTTGTTTTCTACTCGACCAACTCACCAAAGAAGATCCCAAAAATTGGCATCCACCACTAGTACTTTTCCGATCCAATTTACATCCGGCATAATCCGAATCGGAATATCCTACAAGATCAAACGTTTCGGTTCTAGGGTACCACAAACCCACCCGTTGAGTCCCTTTAATATAGCGAAGGATTAGTTTGATTGCACATAGATGTGACTCCTTGGCACAAGCTTGATACCTTGCACACATACCCACGACAAACAATATGTCGGGTATACTAGCCGTGAGATAGAGGAGACTACCTATGACACTACGATACATTTTGGAGTCAACTTCTTTACCTTCAATATCATTGTCTAACTTAGTGTTAGTTGCCATAGGGGTCGATATTTCTTTGGCACTCTGCATTCCAAATTTCTTAATGATTTCTTTTACATATTTGGATTGATGAATATATATGCCATCTTTTGTTTGTTTAATTTGTAAACCCAAGAAAAATGTTAATTCACCAACTAAACTCATTTCAAATTCACTTTCCATGTGATTTATGAATTCATTTAGATAGTCTTTGTTTGTGAATCCACAAATAATGTCATCTACATAGACTTGGGCCACAAAGATATTTTTCCCACCAGTCTTTAAAAATAATGTAGGATCAATTTTTCCTCTATGAAAACCCTTTGACACTAAGAATGTAGACAACCTTTCATACCAAGCACGAGGTGCTTGTTTTAGTCCACACAATGCTTTCTTAAGCTTGTATACATGGTTTGGACATTCTAAATCTTCAAATCCCGGAGGTTGCTCAACATATACTTCTTCTTTGATAAAACCATTTAAAAATGCCGATTTTACATCCATTTGATACAACTTAAATCCCTTATGAGCGGCAAATGCCAACATCATCCTAATAGACTCTAACCAAGCTACCGGTGCATAAGTTTCATCATAGTCCAATCCTTCGACTTGATTAAAACCTCTAGCAACCAATCTAGCTTTATTTCTCACAATCATTCCTTTATCATCAAGTTTGTTCCTAAAAACCCATTTCGTATCAATGATTGATTTTCCTTTGGTTCTAGGAACTAGCTCCCAAACTTGACTTCTCTCAAATTGAGACAACTCATCTTGCATTGCCAAAATCCAATCGGGATCAAGCAACGCATCACTTACGGCTTTTGGCTCAATTTGTGAAATTAGAGCCACTTGACTCCCTTCATTTCAAAAATAAGATCGAGTTCGTACCCCATGTGTAATGTCACCCACTACTTGCTCCAAGGGATGGTTTGTACTTGTCCTTGTGTGTCTTGGTTCTTGAGTTGTAGTGATTACATTCTCAAGTGGTAACTCAACCATACCTTCCGTTTCACTCTCTTCTTTCTCAAGATTATTTTCCTCCTCTAATGTCAATTTCTCCAATTCAAATTGTACTTCCTCCTCTATTGCTTTATTTGAACTCGAGCTTGGATTTTCTTCAAAAACCACATTTAGAGACTCTTCAACTATCTTGGATCTCTTATTGTAAACTCTATAGGCCTTGCTATGAGTGGAATACCCTACAAGAATACCTTCATCCGCCTTGGCGGAAAATTTTCCTAAGTGATCTTTGGTGTTTAAAATATAAACTTTACATCCAAACACTCTAAGATGTTTTATTGTAGGAGGTTTGCCAAACCACAACTCATGAGATGTTTTATTCAAAAACCTATGTATTAAAGTCCTATTTTGCACATAACATGCCGTATTAATTGCTTCGGCCCATAGATAACTATGAAGTGAATATTCATTTAACATACTCCTAGCGGCCTCTTGTAAAACTCTATTCTTCCTCTCAACCACCCCATTTTGTTGTGGTGTCCTAGGGGTAGAGAATTTATGCTTATATCCATTTTGTGAGCAAAAATTTTCAAATCTTTCGTTTTCAAACTCACCTCCATGATCACTTCGTAATCTATTTATTTTCAAATTTTTCTCATTTTCTACTCTTTTACAAAAAGCAATCAAAGTTTCTAAGGTATGATCCTTATGCTTTAAAAAATACACTCAAGTGTATCTAGTGAAGTCATCTATCACAACTAAACAAATTCTACTA